>JAOANR010000014.1:33476635-33672017 GCA_030278955.1 Hygrophila difformis | reverse complement strand
GGTGCCTGTTTTAATCCGTACAGCGCCTTCTTCAATCGATAGACTTTGCCTTCTCTGCCTCAACAATGTATCCTGGAGGTTGATTGACATAAACTTCTTATTTCAATGTGCCTTTTAAGAATGCGGACTTTACATCAAGTTGGTATGTTGTGCGATAATGGTTCGGATCGTGTCAAGCCGAGCTACCGGAGCAAATGTTTCCTTATAATCGATTCCGGCATGTTGTGAATATCCCTTGGCAACGAGTCTTGCCTTGTATCTTTGAACTGATCCCTCAACATTATGCTTGACTTTATAGATCCACTTTACTCCAATGACATCTTTAGTTGTTGGCCTATCAACAAGTTCCCATGTTTGATTATTTTCGATCACTTGAATCTCCTTATCCATAGCCTTTTTCCATGCCTCATCTTTTATTCCCTCTTCAAAACATTCGGGCTCAACTAAACAATAACTGCAAGTGGCATAGATATCATTCAAAGATCTCCTTAGAATTGACTCTGGACTTGAAGAGCCTCGTGCACTTGATGAATCGGGACTTGCTAGTTCTGCTTCAAAATCTCCTCCATTATTTATTTCCTTTGTTGCTGGACAGATGTCAATTTAAAATAAGTTCCATGAAGCATTTTCATCCACTTAATATCACGACTGATGATCACTTGACTTTGCTTCAAGTTAAATACTCAATACCGTTTGCTCATTGTGTTGTATCCAATGAAAATGCATCTCTCACTTGATTCGTCAAATTTGGACCTCTTCACTTTGGGCACTTGCACATAGCATATACTTCCAAAAACTTTAAGATGGTTAACAGAAGGTTTTCTGCCACCCCACGCTTCCATCGGCGTCATGTTTTGGATTGATTTTGTCAGGCATCGATTGGAAAGGTAGACTGCTGTATATACAGCTTCAGCCCAAAAACTCTTTGGGAGTCTTTTCTCATGGAGCATTGCTTTCGCCATTTCTACGATCGCCTGGTTCTTCCTCTCGGTTACACCATTCTGCTGAGGGGTATACCCAACAGTTTAATTGTAGGACCATTCCTTCATCATCAAAGAATTTGTGGAATTCTTTTGGGGTGTATTCTTTCCTCTATCACTCCTCAAGCTCTTGAGAACACACCCACTCTGCTTTTCAACAAGACTATTGAATTTCTTGAATATTGTGAATACTTCAGATTTGTGCCTCATGTAGTAGACCCATGTCATGCGTGAAAAATCATCAATGAAAAGTACAAAGTACTATTTCCAGCATGTGATTCTGTGTCCATCATTCTGCAAATATCGGTGTGAACTAGCTCCAACTTTTCTTTCGCTCTCCAGGGTACATCTTTCGAAAATGATTGTCGGTGTTTCTTTCCAAGCATGAAGCCTCCACACACATCATGCTTCTCATCAATTGAAGGTAATCCGTGAACCATCCTTTGATCTGACAAAGTTTTGAGACTTCGATAATTGACATGACCAAGTCAGCGATGCCATAGCTGTGATTCATCCAATGTAGTGGCCTGTTGTGTAGATTCTTCAGCATAGTCAATGTTGAGTGCAAAGATTCTATTGACCATTGGAATCCTTGTAAAAACATTTGTCTTGTCATGCTTGTCAAAGATCCTACATTCATTTTTATCAAAGAGAAGTATATATCCATTCTCCAGAAGTTATCCAAGACTAAGAAGGCTCTGATTTAGGCTTGGTACACGAACACATTGGAGATGAGACTTGGCCATTCCTTAGTTTTGATTGGAATACTGCCAAGTCCCTTTGACTCTACAAATTCACCATTTCCAAGTTGAACATGAGTTGTGATTTTCCCATCAAGTTTGTTGAAAATTTCTCTTGATGGAGTCATATGGTTGCTGCATCCACTGTCAAGTAACCATTTTCCATTCATCCCAATACTAGATGTGTGGCAAGCGTAGAATGCCCCATGTGACTCCTGTATTTCAGTTTGGTTGGCTTGGTGAGCGCCTCGACTCCTGTAATCTTTTTCAAGATGACTAAACCGGTTGCATTTGTTACATTTAGGCTTATCCTTGTACCAGAAATCTTGATCAGTGTGATTGGATCTTTTGCAAATATTGCAAAACAAGTCATTTTGAGTTCTTTCTCTTCTTGTTTTGTTCCGTCCTCGTCCTCATTGATTGCCACCACCTCTTTATTGATTGTGACTTGGAATCCTCTCTACTTGTTTCGTTTCAAAATTGATCAATTGGATGCACTTTCGACGGGCTTCTCAGCGTGTATGGACAATCTTTGCTCATATGATTTGAGGGATGTCATTACTTCCTAGATTGTGAGTGTTGAGAGATCTTTTGTTTCTTCAATGATAGATACAATGGGATCAAACTTGTCTGGTAAGCATTTGAGTATTTTTTTTAACCATTCTTTTATCAGGGATGTTATCTCCGTGGGACGTCATTTGATTGATGAGATCAAAAAATTGTGGAGAATTCTTTCAATGTCTCACTCTCATCCATTTTAACATTCTCGAATTCCTTTCGCAATGACTGCAACTTTACTGTTCGAACTTTGGCATCTCTTTAAAATTCATATTTAAGGATTTTCCAAGCATCCTTGGCTTGTACCGGCCCACATAATTCTTGGAAAGATGGCTTTTCTCATTGCTCTTTGAATCACTGAAAGAGCACTGGCATCAGCCTGTCTCAACTGTTCCAATTGCCTTGTAGCAATTTCATCGAGCACTGTATCTACATCATGAACTTCAATACCTTTATCTACAACCTCCCAGAGATTTAGAGATATGAAAATGGTCTTCATTGTTACATACCAGAAGTCGTAATCTTCTCCGTGAAACTCTGGAATGAGATGGTTTGCGGGAGTCAACGAACTGGTGTGGTTTGTGGTCATCGAAACAGGTCGGAAATGATATCTTCGCTCTGATTCCAAATATTGGTTTATTTAGTTTTTTTTCTGAAATATTTTGAAGATGATAATTTTTTATTTCTCAATCTCACATCTTTAACGACACATCACAGCCCCTATTTATACATGTGAGGCTTGAAACATATAGGAGACAAATTCATCTAGATAACTTAAAAGACATAGACACCTCATTAACTTTAGACAACTCATAGACACACTCTTGATTCCAAATAAATGAAAAATCTGGACTACTTATTTATTTCTAGGTGTTGACTCCACACAACACATTAACTCTAACACACTGTAGGATTCGCCTCTTGTGTTATCCAATATTGCAAACGATTTGTTATTAAAGAAATTAGATGATTCCCGAACCTGTTAAAGTCTGTCCGCTAGGGAATTACTCCCGCAATTCCATGCAGAGTCAACAATATACATGGTACGGATGGGTAGTCCAAGCGAACTCCCAACGAAAAGGGCGGTTAGTGCATCAGCCGATGGAGAATAGAGGAGAAGAAGGTTGTTGTGATCAATTGCGCGCCTCCACTAAACTTCAATAAATCCATGAGGGACGAGCAATCCCCATTCGACATTAGCTACCACTATCGAGTCTCTTACGAGCCAAAGGGCCCCAGTAGTGTTTTTCTGCCAAGTGAATGGATCGTCTATCGTGTGAATGGAAGAAAGACCACAGTCACGTAACATGTTCCGGAAGCTTTCACAATGATTCAAGGATGGCAAAAAACCCACATCGTCAGAAATTTTTTTCAATATAATTCCAATCCCTTATAGCAAGCCAAGCGCCATGAAGATGGTTATGCACAGTACGCATATGGTCCCAGTCCAACTTGCGATCCTGAGCCGATGGATTAGCATATACCGTAGATAGATACCAAGAAGTGCTCCCACAACTAAACAAAAAGGTGATGACACGGCTATGGAGCGCAACCACCTGATAGGAAAAAGGAAGACCAATCCTTGAAAGTAACCATAAGCCACTAGCATGACCTATACTCTCAATAATATGAGCACATCACATATTCAAGGCGATTTAGAAAAACACGCACCTGTTGAAGAAACCCTGAGGTTCAGAAAAGAGAGGGCTTTAACTCTTTCAACATATCGGCAATGTGGCGTTGAGTATTCACTCCCATGGCGCCACGTACATTCCATGAGAGGATGGTAAACTCATTAAATTCTATCATCATAAACCCTTGTCAGGGTAACTTTGAGTATCCACTCGAGAGTAGGGATGTTATCGAGTCGAGTCGAACTCAAGTATCATGGTACTTGAGCTTGGGCTTGACGGAAGATATTCGAGTTTGAGCTGGAGCTCGAGTAAAATCGAGTTTGAGTTCATGCTCGAGTATCATCGAGTTCGAGTAGCTCGTGAGTTTTTTTTTTTTGCTAAGCTCGAGTTCGAGTTGGTAGCTTAAGTTTGAATTTTATTTTTTTTTCTTAACATTTGATTTTAAATTTCTAACCATAGCCTAAAAGATACAATTCAATTTGATATTTGAATATTGTGTTGGTTATTGTACAATTAAGAAAGAACTAAAATTCTTTAAAAATATATTTGAATTTTTTAAAAATGACTATTTTTCCTCGTTTAGATATTTTAAATAAGTGACATATTTTCTAATAGAATATAGAGTGGAGGGTGAGGGAAAGTATGAGATGAAAATTAATTAAAATGTGTGTCAAAGGTATTATCGAGTCGAATCGAGCTCAAATGCTCGAGTACTAAAATACTAGAGCTTGACTAGATACGAGCTCGAGCTTGAGTCGAGTAGCAATAATCGAGTACGAGTCGAGTTTTTTCGAGCCGAGTCCCGAGTCGATTACGAGCAGAACTACTCATTAATCATCCCTACTCAAGAGGACTCAGTATCCATAGCTTGAGAAATCCATTCCAAGGCCAAGAATTTATTACCTGAAGTGGAGGGCACGTCCAGGGAGGGGAAAGGCACGGGACGCATCCTTTTTCCTCTGGGCTTGTAAAACTTAGCTTCATCGAGATGAGCCTTATCCGACGACTTTAGAATCGGGACCATAGACAACTGTCTGAGCAAGGAACAGATGTCTGTTGTACTAAGGGAGGAGATCTTCACCGAGCTAGCTTTCCCAACAACCGTAGACAAATTATTATGAATAGAGGGGGCGTTTTTCTTTCGTCGATCCTGTCGGTGACGTCTAATAACAACCATTCAGTCCCCATGCATGGCGGTGGTTTCATGTACAGGGGGACCACTTGCAAAGTCAACGCCAACTTTTTCCTTGTCTAGCCTACTAACCGAATCATCACATGGGTTACCAATATTGCTTTCCTTAGATAGCGGGGAGACCAAATCTTGGCGAGCCGACGAATCCACAAATTCGTTGCTAGAGGATTTTTTTCCAATAGACTGACGTGTTTAGGGCAAGCCTAAGGAGGGACATGGTTGGATACCGCCGCAGCATCAGCCGGCTTCATAGAGTGAGAGGATTCATCGGAACAATAACGGAAGAGGCTGCAAGTCATGAAAATGTTGTGGAGGCCTTTATAAGCCACATGCTGCCTGTTGGGTCCCTTTTCTTGTCGAGATGTGTAACTTATTAAATCTGTTTGTTCAACAACACACGCTTCGAATACTATTAGTAGGTTAGTACTAAATCAAGCACAGCGGAATAAAATGCATGAAAGTAAAAATGAACAAACAGAAAGTTGTTGACCCAGTTCGGCCCAAGGCCTACGTTTGGGGGATACCAATCCAGGAGAGTTCCACTAAATGTTCCAACACCGGGTTCGAACCCGAACATTTGCGAACGTGACAATCTTCTACTCCAACATCCAAGCAGATAGTCGATGGTACCAGAAAACCCCTTTCTGGTGAGAATGCTCCCGATTCTGCTTCGACTCCTTGAAGAACCCCTCTCCAAGTTTCCCTTGAATGAGCCTGTAAAAGATCCTCCTTTGATCTTCTCCTCCTCATCTTTGAAAGTACGGTGTCAACATGACGAATGCCTTGGATGGTCCCTTTGCTTGTTTTCGTCAACTCCAATCAAAGGGGCGTGAATTCCTTCTTCCAATGTTCAACCAAGGCGCAATGACATTCGAATGATTATAATATTAAAAACGGAATGCCATTGCTTTTAGTTCTCCAACCAAATGATTTTTCCAAGAATTTCATGACTGGAGAACTCTCTCTTCCTCCTCACATCTTTGGACGATTTTTGAATGATGATTTCTTTGAAGTTCTCGTCCCCTCTTCTTGCCAACTGGAGGGGTCTTCATATAGCTGCAAGAATCCGAGCATAAGGAAGGTGAATATTCACCATTAGTTCACAACCTTCCTTAAAGAGCTCCAGAAATAAATTGATTTAGTTGCCTTGAATATCATTCCCATATGTCTGAAATTCGTCCAGATTCATTGGGAGAATCTCCAGAGATCAGCAGATATTCTTTCCAAAAATAATTCGCCTCTGGATAAGATTTGTCGTGGAGTCTCGTCTGGTACCCCAACAAATCTAATGCTCCGTACATCAAAATATTCAACGTTAAAAATATGGAGCATGTACAATGATATCCTAACAAATAAAAGCTCCCCCTCAAATCAAACATCACTTAAACTCCCCCTGAATTTGATTCCTTTTAAGAAAACAACACACAAGATTAGTGAAATCAAATTGACAGGGTTACGATTTTATACCTTGTGTTTGATTTTCCAATAGGGTGATTCGACGTGGGTAACTCCCCCTCAACACCACACAATCTTTCTCCTTTACTCATCTCGCCATGATGGATCTCACCCGAAGGTGTGTGGCTCTGATACCAATTGTTGGGTCCCTTTTTCTTGTCGAGATGTGTAACTTATTAAATCTGTTCGTTCAACAACAGACGCTTCGAATACTATTAGTAGGTTAGTACTATATCAAGCACAGCGGAATAAAATGCGTGAAAGTAAAAATGAACAAACAGAAAGTTGTTGACCCAGTTCGGCCCAAGGCCTACGTCTGGGGGATACCAATCCAGGAGAGTTCCACTAAATGTTCCATCACTGGGTTCGAACCCGAACATTAGCGAACGTGACAATCTTCTACTCCAACATCCAAGCAGATAGTCGATGGTACCAGAAAACCCCTTTCTGGTGAGAATGCTCCCGATTCTGCTTCGACTCCTTGAAGAACCCCTCTCCAAGTTTCCCTTGAATGAGCCTGTAAAAGATCCTCCTTTGATCTTCTCCTCCTCGTCTTTGAAAGTACGGTGTCAACATGACGAATGCCTTGGATGGTCCATTTGCTTGTTTTCGTCAACTCCAATCAAAGGGGCGTGAATTCCTTCTTCCAATGTTCAACCAAGGCGCAATGACATTCGAATGATTATAATATTAAAAACGGAATGCCATTGCTTTTAGTTCTCCAACCAAATGATTTTTCCAAGAATTTCATGGCTGGAGAACTCTCTCTTCCTCCTCACATCTTTGGACGATTTTTGAATGATGATTTCTTTGAAGTTCTCGTCCCCCCTTCTTGCCAACTGGAGGGGTCTTCATATAGCTGCAAGAATCCGAGCATAAGGAAGGTGAATATTCACCATTAATTCACAACCTTCCTTAAAGAGCTCCTTCCAGAAATAAATTGATTTAGTTGCCTTGAATGTCATTCCCATATGTCTGAAATTCGTCCAGATTCATGGGGAGAATCTCCAGAGATCAGCAGATATTCTTTCCAAAAATAATTCGCCTCTGGATAAGATTTGCCGTGGAGTCCCGTCTGGTGTTCGAACATCGGGTGGGACACATACAACAAAATCTGGTCCCAACACTGCCACTATCCGTTCACCATAACTTTCCCGATAACAGGACGCGACAAATCTATCTCAATACCAACTCCTGTAAATTGACCTCAATGCATCCCTTTAGTATTGCGATGAACCCTGATGGGCTTACCAACCATTCTAGCAACAGCCAATAACACCGTCTCGTCATAGAAAGCAGGGACCAAGCCCAGGAACCTCACCCACACCGCCATTTTGGAAACGTCGGCATCAGGATTCAAGAACTCTGCCGTCCATTGAATAACTGCAATATGGTGTTCAAAGATCGCCCATGGACCACCAAATAAGGCATGATCACGATCCTCAACATTGTCGAACTTTGCAATGAAATAACCTTGATTAACGTAAAGCAACTCAAAATGGCCACGAGGCTTCCAAAGTCTCTCCAGGTTGGATTTCAGAACCGGGTAACCTATGCGTTTGGGAAAAATGGGCAAGTTCGTCCTTTTTGTTTTCTTTTTCTCCAACTCGGTCCGCTACAATTTTTTTACCCACTTTCGTCCTCTAGGTTTGCTAATCCGGACCAATTTCGTCCTAATATTACTAATCATTTTTCATTAGCAGAAGTGGCACCAAATAAACCAATTCCTTTTCAAAAATCATCCACCGTGTCAAAGGTCCACTGCCCTTTATTCCCTAGATTTTATTTTCTCCAAATCCCCATAAGCGGGTCCCACGGTTTCCATTTTCTTCCCCAACTTTACTCATTCCCGTCGTCTCTCCCTCTCTTCAACTTTACAGATGTTACAGCTCTTAAGAAGAGATATTTAAATGTCTATCTCAGTTTCAAATACTAGTTTCAAATACTGAATCTTTGAAATCAGAACCATTATAGACTTGTCTTCACCCTTCATGGCTTCATCAAGAACCCATTCCTCCCAGCCCCATATCTCAGGTTCAAATGTAGTTTAAATTTGTAATCTCGAAATTTCTATTGCTCTTGTTGTATCTTGATCAAAATTATATTTTGAGTTTCCATTTGTAATCTTTGGGGGATTTCGGTTGAAATCGACATCAAGTTCATCAAATTTGGTCAACAAACGAACCCCGGCCAACGTCCCAGTCATCATAGTAAAATTCAGGAAAAGATTTTGCAACAACAAGCTACGAAATGAATTTCAAAAATTCGAGCATTGATCTGTGATCCTCATGCGGGGTGGAGTTGAATGAGTATAATTTTTCTCATTTTCGAATGAGTTTGGAGGCTCAACGGAATCACTGTTCATTGTCTTCTCCGGTGATCAAATTTTACTCCGGCATCATTTTCACGATCTGAAAGTAGTGACGTGAATCTTACTGAGCTCTATATTCATCTTTTCATCAGGATTGTTGTTTGTATTACGTTTTCCACGAGTTTCAAAAGACGGATTTTGGTTTCCCATGGGAGCTGTCGTGGAGATTTTCTTTCAATTTAGGGCACTGATTTTGGTTTGGTGTTTTGGTGAATGGTACTTTAACTCTACCTAAAGAAAAACCGTCTGATCTCATAATTCTCTTGTTTGAAATTGTATATATATTGAGACTTGAGTGACATTTTTAGTTGTATTGGTGGGACTTATTCCATCCATTGCCACGGTGGAACTGTTTTGAACTTGTCTCTTGCCACATAAGTCAATCAAAAGAGATTATTGAGATTAGGACGATTTTGGCCTGGATTAACAAACCAAGAGGATGAAAAAGGGCTAAAAATCTCTAGGGGATGGATTCGGAAAAAGTAAAAAGAAAAAGGATCTATTCGGCTTTTTTTCCTATGCGTTTGCCCAGAACACATACCACCAAAGAATCTTGGAAAGGACGACAAAGACGAGCCAGGCCTCCTTGTGAAAGTTCAGGAGCGGGAGAACGATTATCATCAACAAAATTTGTATACATCAGATCCTCAATCGGGCATTCAACTTGATCAAAATCATTAGGTGGAACCACAATATGAAAGATAATGTCACGAAAAGGAAGCTTGCGAGGCGGAGGAGCAGTCCCAGGATTCGGGGGAAGCGGCGGAAGAGAGCCAGTCGGAGAAGTAGGGAGCGAAGGACCGGCTGAATCAATATTCATTGTATAAATGAAATATCATTATCATATTAGGTCTTAATAAAGTTAGGATTTAAGATGTAAATTAAAGTCCAATGCATTAATTATGTGTTTTTTGAATGAATAATTTGCGCATGATATTATGTATTCTACCCCTTTATCATCATTTCTTTTTATACTCCTGGAAACCATATTTAGAATCCATATCTATTTCTTGCATACTTGATTGTGTTTGTCACTTCACTCATATCAAATACCATATTCAGCGTATTATCTTAAGCTGACTCATGCCGCATAAATTGCAGCGCAATAATCACTAAGATAGAACGCTAAAAGCATCCTTATATTTTCACACACAATTGAGCGCCTCAACATAAGTACTTCAACCCATAAAGTTGATGCACTTATCATGAATGAAGCATTTAAAACTCCACTTTCCATACTTCATACCGGGTATGGTTAGGGGGCTGAATCTTATATATATTCAGCCCCTGCTGAATTTGTTGAGGCCAAGCACAATGTGTGCTAGTTGGAAGAATGGTGTAAAAAATATCATTTATTGGATGCAGTCAATTAAGGTAATAAGATATCCACTTAATTTACTTACCTATAATTATTACGGTAATTGTTATGATATTTATATTTGTGTACTGTGGTGATTTAGTGATCCCATTCAACATATAAAGCTAAAATACAACCCCATAGTTATATGATCCTATTTAATTTAATTAAATTTTTAAAAAACAATCCAAAGTCTCACTATAATTATTTGCCATTAAAAAAAAGAAAAAAAAGAAATCCAATCCAAAGAAAATAGCTCTTTATTAATTGACTTTTCTTATAAAACAACATATGTTAAAGCTATACACACACATTAGAGCATTCTGTGTTCATTCAAACTAATATTCCAGTAAAAGCAGCAAATAGAAAATCAAACTCATATGAGTAGTTTATAGCTCAAAATAATTTACACCGCACAAAACCATCACACTTTCATCTGCCATCACTCCATTGTTCTTCAACCATCACTCATGTAAAAGATATCCAACACACATATAAGGACATAACAAACACATACGAAAATAACCCACAAGTTGAACAATACTATTACATATTCAATGGGTAAACATCACCCACATCATATGCAAGCACCAAAAATTAAACCTTGGCCAGCAACAATACACACAACATATACAAACATCACAAACATAATCAACACCCAGCACACTGGCCGTATTAATTCAACACATCTTTTATATTAGACGAACATATAGTTTAAATGAGACAAGCACATATAAAACATTGAACAAGCACACATAGCACGGTAAAACATCACATACATGACAAATGCAGTTACATGCGCTACTGTCGTACCTCTATCCAACACCTCATCCGCTCTTCGATGGCACTCTGTAGCCATATGATCATTCTCCCCATGAGATGATGTTGTATAAACCAACACAAAAATACTATTAACTCAACACATAACTCAAGTCACCCCACAACTCCAACAAAATAAACTAAAGCACACGATGACAAGAAAACTTGCACAACTTCATTCAAAATTCCTTTTCATTCCAATTGATAGTCCCATAACCCAATTCAATAATAATGATAAAACCCAAAAAATATCCTCATTAATTAGTCATCCATTATTGGTACTCACTGTACAACCTTGCTTTTCAAAGATAAATTGTGTGAAATATAGATGTAGGTATTATTTGTTAAGGGTCTTGTAAGTAAAACATAATAGCACATATAAATACCAGGAGCTGCAACTTAACCCACTTGGTTTCCCGTTAATTGAAAAAAGAAGCAACCTAAACCAGAAACAAAATTATAAGAGCCACATATTAGCATCTCTTGGTTTCCCATAAGTAGCCTCCTTCAACTGCTTGACGCTGCCCTCCGCCTGGGTGAACGCACGCAAGTTCCGCGCCTTCACATCGCTCAACGGCAGCCTATGCCCGTGTCTCTATCCCAACGCCGCTTCCTCTCCTGCTGCTGTCGCATCTCTTCCGTGACGCCTTCGCCTCTGTTCGAGCACCACTCCTTCATCGACTCCTTGCTTGCATGAGTTGCTGTCCTCGGCTGTTTTGTATGTAGGAGAAAGAATGTTGCTGCTATTGATTTTTTCGGTGCAAGAATGGGGCGGTGAGGGAACAAGCTAGGGAAATAATGAAGAAGTAGAGGAGGAGGTTGGTGTGGGAAGAAAGGAAATTAGGATAGAATCTTGATGAATAGAGAAATCATTTGAGCCTGCCAAAAATATTAAAATACATTCATTACATAAATTTGTTAAATATAGTAGTCATTAATTATAAATAAAAAACTAGCACACAATACATGTAAATTCACATATTCAGCAAAAGCTGAATCAGTACCCAAACCATACCCCTTGATACCTACACTTCACACACATCATCTTTAAAACTCCACTTTCCATACTCCATGTCTCATTTTACTTGTTTTGTTTGACTTCTGCAAAACAATGCAATGCACTTTTTCAATCGTTAATATCTCAAAATATGTACAATGAAAAATTATGCAAAATATATATTATAAAAACAATATGATCATACGATTCTAACAAGACTCAACTCGGCTATTTTTTCTAAATATGTACTTGCAATAAATTTGAGTCAAAGCTGAACAATGAATGTGTCAAAAAGTCAAAAAAGAAGACATGTTCACTGGGACGTAGGGAGTATTTAATTAAAATAATGGCCCACTTTGGTAAAAAAAAAAAAAAGTAGTACTATTTCGAATAAGCTCATTTTAGAGACAAAAAATCTTTTTAAAATAGTCAAAATAGTTTAAAACAGTGTTCAATCAATTCATTTTGAATCTGCTGGGCTTAGCAACATTTTGTATTTCAAGTTATTGTAGTATATTGTTTGGTCTCATAGCAACATTTTGTATTTCAAGTTATTGTAGTATTATTGTTTGGTCTCAAAAACAGTTGTTTGGTCTCAAAACAACTAATTTGACCAATATAACACTCATGTAATCAGTTTACAACCAATAACAAATTGTCAAAAATACAAATATGATACTTTTGTGAAAAGCTGATGCGACAAGTGGTAAAAGTAGTTACTAAAGCCCTTAACAACCAATAACAAATTGTCAAAAAGACAAATATGACACTTTTGTGAAAAAGCTGATGCGACAAGTGGTAAAAGTAGTTACTAAAGCCCTGTTCTTAGGATTTATTTACATGACTTATTCTTAGTAATAAAATTAGATAATACCATATTAGACCAAATCAGATCAGACTTAATACATTCAAATCATTCAGACCAGATCTGATCAGATCATATTAATTTTGTTTAAAAAATTCTTTATTATATGATATTTATATATTGCAAAATATTTAACCATTGTTTAATTAAAAATTAGTAGTATGCAGTGGCGAAACCAGGATTGCTGGTAAGGGATGGCCGGTTCCCACTAAAAGAAATTTCACAAAGACGAGAGGGCTAATTTCCATTATATATTAAAAATTAACATGAAAATACCAATATTAAATTTCATATATACTACTAATGCCTTTTTCTACACTCATTTTAGATCTAAACATGCAAAATTTCTTTATTTGTTTTTCAAGTATCAATCCAGGTATGGAAAATAAAAATTAGTTGTCAATTAGATATACTTGAAAGGTATGTATAATTATACTTATTAGCAGATAATTATTAATAATTAATTACCATTTTTCAAGAATATTAGTAAATATGCTTGAAATTATTAGACAAAATAATTAAGATCAGAGTGTTGTGATTGCTCTATAGTTTTATTTTTTAAGTATCAGTCTAAAGTATATTTTTAAGTATTTGGTGTTCACTTAGAAATATGATGAGGATTACAATACGCAAGAGTCAGATTAATGTATTTTTTATTTTATAAAAACTAATCTTGTAATATGTGAGATGTTATTTGTCATGTATTTAGCATATCCTATTTTAACTTATTATTATTAGAATCAAATTATTAGTATGAAAAATATTTTGGATTTCATAATATAGATAAGACCAGAGGAAGACCTGATCTAATTGACCAGACCAAAGATAACTTATTTCACGAAACAGCCCCCAACACTGATTGTAGATGCCCTAATTTGAGAGGGAAGGGTAACAATCGTTTGTTGTACAATTAAACCGCATACACAACACAAACCGAACATCGGCGGAGTCCGCGGTGCGAAGACCCGCACCCGTCATTGACGCCGAAAATTTTGAGCTTCACCAAATTCGCTCGCACAACATTTCGCCATTTTTAGATATTATTCATTCCTTATTACTCCAAAATCCCCATGTCAATCTCTTTAGTTGATTGAGCTTTTAATCGTCTGGTCTGCATATGAATTAACGGATACTAGAAATGGGCTACCTGCTTCTTCGTCGTCTGCTTTCAGGTAGTAATCTTACCAGTTTTGTCTGTTAATTGCTCTTTTACGAAAGATTGAATGCGTTTTTCGGTTGTTCTTGATGCTTATTATGACAGGGTAAGAGCTTTATTTATTAGTAATTGTTTATTTTGAAAGGGAAGCAGATGGCGTACTTTTTTCTTTATTGTTGATGAAAACTCAAGGGTAATTTATATCACTGTTGAGTCTTGAATACTTACTGTGGGGAGGGGAAAAATGATTGATTAGGGATGAATTTTAAATTTGGTTCGCACAACATTAGCAATTGCCCAAACATGGGCTGTAATTTGGTGACTTTGATAGCTGGTTTCTGTTATGTGAGTGTAAAGTCTTTTTGGCTCCTATTGTTTCTGTGTTGGTGAATTTACATTATTAACAGTACTGGAATTCTTATTACATTAATATACCTCCACTCTCCCCATTCACAAAGTATGCATGTGAGGTCAGGTTGTTTGTGATATTAAAACTTTGGCAGTCTGTTTTCATGGTTTGTGATATCTTGTCACAGATGGTGTGATATGTGTAATATAGTAAATAGCCTGAAGGTAGCAGTTTGGTGAAGCAGAATGTTAAGGGAACTCCTGCATGCATATTATTTATGGCTCGTACTTTCCGAGTCCCATTTAGTACATGGCAATTCCTTTTTGATATTACTCTATTGCCTGAATTACTGCAAAGCTTGATAATTAAAAAGCAGTATAGACACTTCAACTTATTAAAAGGACTAATCCTTTGGAATAGGCTACTAAAATGCTACACAGGGAGGCCAATTTTCTTGACTAGGTACATGTTTAATAGCACTGAGTGCGATGGACCTTGTTAGTAACAATTTTGTAAAAACACAAGATTTAAAGGAAGAACATGGATAAGGAGGGTAACCAACAACAAAGAACAATATATTGGGAGACTGAGAGTAACCATGCCTATCTGCGTGACCCCATATCCCATCTCCTCAATCACTCCATGTTTATTGTTGATACAACAAGGAATAGCCTTGCTTCAAAGTTGATGTTCTTAGCTCAAGTTTGGCAAAGGGTGTGTGCAAGTGTTCACACAAACACACGGTTTTGAGCTTTTGAAGAAGAGATAAGTCTCTTTCAAGAAAAAGATGGAAAATATAATGCAAGACAATCCCTATTTATAGAGGTCCCAAAAGTTACAAGTGAAACCCTTGAAAAGTTAGAAAATACATAGTGGTACAAGTTAAATATTCCCTACGTATGAGTAACATTAAAGAAACCCTAATAAAGCAATAAAAATAAGAAAAATAGCGTGGGGGTTGAGTTACAAGGCACGGGTATGAGTAGGTACAAGGAAAATCTAAGAAAACGCAAGCAAATAGCATGTAGGTATGAGTAGAAAACAAGGAAGTTGAGGTTCCACATGAGTACTAGGTTCAATTTCAGCAGTACCAGAGTTGAGTTGCCAAATACCAGGGTCAAGTGGCACTGGTACTAGGGTCGAGTTACGAAAGTACCACTGAACTCCATCAAGAGTACTACTCGAACTGACTTCATTTCTTTTTCCGAAACTTCAAGTTCCAATGTTCCTATGCCCTTGGGGTCGAGTTATGGTGGGCATGAGTAAATGAGTAATATGTGAACCACCCCACGTTACTCGAACCCAACTCCCAATTTATTTCAAAATTTACAAATTTGGCTGTGCCATGCCTGGAGTCGAGTTTATTAGGTGAGTGACACATGAATCACTTAATCCTCCCCCATTACTCGACCCAACTCCACCTCCCAATTTATTCCAAAATTCCAAATTTGGTTGTGCCATGCCTGGAGTTGAGTTTATTAGGTATGAGTGACACATGTATCACTCGATCCTCCCCCATTACTTAACCCAACTTCATTTGTCTTCCAAAAATTTCAAATTTTGGTCCCCCTCAGTCCCTTCATTTGGATCAGTATATATGTTATGCACTGTAGGTTGCCTTGATATCCAGTTCCTTCATATATCAGCTTCTTGTAGGGTTGTAGCAAGAGTCGGAAAATATTCAGTTAATTTTCGGGCTCGGGTGCAAGCATGGCCCTTTTGGAATTGTGGCGCCGGATGATCTGGCTTCCATGCCATTGAGGTTATTGGAGTATATAGCGTGGTATCGCTTTCAATATTATCCCCTTGTACTTTGAAATGTTTGAGGAAAAACTTGGCAGGCATGTATTTTATTAGATTGTAGCCCATCTTGAATAAAAAATTTTTGGTATCTGCATACCCAAGTTCCACTCGGGATTCTTGATATTTCAATGTCAAATTCTTTTGCTTCATTTATCATTCATGTGCTACTTTTCTTGTTAGGTAATGGAGATTTCTATCATTCTACCTCAAAATCAATGCTCGGAACTTCATATGGCACATACCATTGTTTGAGGATGCTAAGCAGTTCTATTGGCACCAAGAAATTTGATTTTACAGACTTCACGTAAGAGATAATATCAAACTCTAAATTGGTATTACTATAATTTGTTTCATCCACAATTCCATTAATTTTCCTGCGTTTTTAGGCGCCCGCATACATGGTATCCTATAGCTCGACGAAAGAAAAGGGATGTAACGTTGCATGTTGGTCCAACAAATAGTGGTAAAACGTTTCATGCTCTGAAGAGATTGGAATCTTGTTCTTCTGGTATACATATTCTTTTAACTTTTAGCTGTATTTCATTGTTCTGCTGAGGAATCAGTACACCTGGTTCAATGATTCATTTCATAATTATTCTATAGGCATTTACTGTGGGCCTTTGAGACTTTTGGCATGGGAGGTCGCTCAACGTCTGAATAAGGCTAAAGTTCCTTGTGATCTTATAACTGGACAAGAGAGGGATAAAGTTGATGGAGCCAAACATAAGTCAGTTACTGTAGAAATGGCGGATGTTACATCTGATTACAAATGTGCAGTCGTTGATGAAATTCAGGTGTGTTACCGGAGCTTACATGCTATGACAAATCACTGGCAAATAGTAGTATATTTTAAGAGCACACCAGCAAAATGGATTTGTGCTCTACTGATATTAAGCCGTAGTTTTATGGCCCTGTTTGTTAACTGATTTTGTGAGTAATAATTAGTTAAAATTAGCTGTTTAACAATTTCGAGGCTAATTTTTTGCCTAGAATAAGCTAAAAAGAGCTGATTGAACACTGTTTTAAGTTATTTTGTCTTTTTAAATAAGCTATTTTATCTCATATTGTGAGACAAATTAGCTGATTGGATTTAGCTGTTTTACCAAACATGGCCTATGTATATATATTTTCCCATCATTCCTATGCCTTTTTCTTGAAAAAAAATCCTATTATGCACTGAAAAATGTTTTGATAATGAAAAAAATGTAGCACTTAATTAATTATATAAATTTAAACTTTATAATAAAATGGAGCACAAAATTTAAATCCTATTATGCACTGAAAATTCCTGGCTTCGGCTTTTCAAAAAAAAAAATTGGAGTACAAAATTTCTTGTTACTTATTTTTTAGGAAGCCTGATGTATATTTTTGTTTAGTCAATACAATTTTAAATGCGTTTTTTTTCCTTTTTATTGTTTTAAATTTTCATATTTTCATTAAGTATTTTAAATGTCTCACTTCAAATTTCAAAGCTTTAGGTGTTTGTGTAACCATGTTATCTTTTTTAAAATGTGGAATGGGTCATGTACTTTGAGCAATTGTAAGTGATTCTTATTTTAAAAATAAGGTATCCAATTGTTTGAATGAAAAAGTTGATTATTATGTCTTCTTTATAAATTATAATAGAAAATCTTTGGCAAATTAAATTCCTATATTTAGCATGTCCAAGAAGGATGCAATTATTTAGGATCCTTTTGATAAACTGAATGAGGTCTGAATTTGAAATCTTAAAAGATTAAGTTGTATATTTTTTTAAAAAAATAAATTTATTAAATAAAAAATTTGAAGTAACTTTAATTTTAAATAGTACTCCTTCTGTCCTGCTAAAATGTCTTATTTACCAAACAATAACTATAATTTGAAGTTGTATAATTTTAAATAGAACTTAATTTATATTAAGATTAAGCAATAAGTTAATTTACCAAACAATTAATTATTTCCTTTGTTTGTTCATAGTAAATAATTTGACTTTTGTTACATTTCATAGTTCAATTTTAACCCAATCTTTTGTTTTAGAATATCAAATGTTTATAATCTTTATTTATACTAGCGGTGGATCCAATTTTTTTTTTTAAGGTGTCCCAAAACATAGTGGAAGCTATATTGAAATTAGGATAGTAGCTACAACACAAAAAATACTGAGTAAATTTGGTTGAAATGGATGATTGTGGTGTCACCATAAAAAAAAAAAAAACATTAGGTGGTGGCACCGAGCCTAATCAAGTTAAATGTAAAAAAAATTCTACCTTAGAATAGCACTTTCATTAATTTAAATGGTGTTCTGAGCCATCTCTATTTACTAAGTAGATCTGCCCATGCTTATACATAATTTGAGTTATTAATCATTAAAAATTAGGTATTCAGTAAGAATGTTGCACTTTAAAAAAGAAAAACAGATGTTGTATATTTTATGTAAGAGAAATAACGGAATTTATTTAGGGGAATAAATGTTTTCTGTTTTTGGAAATTTAGAGTGTGTGTTTTTTATGCAAGGATCACACAAGCTCCTAAAAAAGTTGGGGGTAACGTACTTGTTTTGAGCTTATAAACTCCATAAGTTTTTATAATTTCGACCATTTGGATGAACTTACCACCTTAATATATTTTACAGCATGAAAAGATTTTGTTATTAAGCAAACAAAGTACCCCCTTTATTCAGTATTCTTGAATGAATCCTTAAATTCTTAAACTGGTAAACTAGTGGCGAGTATTGTTTCTTAACACCAAATAAAAAAGTTCACAGAAGAAAATCAATCTTGGAGATAGGATCTCTTCAAGTTCTTTTGTCACCTTATTTATTCCAGGCATTTCTTTCACATAACTTGTGCCCATTTTCCACAGATGGTGGGTTGTAGAGCGCGGGGGTTTTCATTTACTCGAGCTCTACTAGGGATATCTGCTGATGAACTTCACTTGTGTGGGGATGCTGCATCTGTCACTATAGTACAGGAAATACTTAATGTTACCGGTGATAATGTTAAGGTACTAACATTTCATATTCCAGGGGCAATTTCTTCTGCAAGTGAAGTTTTAATCAAAAGAAAATAAAAAGTTCTCACTTCATCTCTTGCTTTACAGGGTAACTTTTGCCTATTGCCTTATCTCTTCTGATTTTTCTATTTGATTTAGGTTCAATACTATGAGAGGTTGTCTCCTCTTGTTCCATTGAAGGTTCCGCTTGGATCCTTTTCCAATGTACAGACCGGTGACTGCATTGTAACATTTTCACGTTTACAGCTATACAAAATAAAGGTATGGAAGAACTTTAGATGCATCCTCTTTATATCTAACTTATCTTGATGGTACTCAAGCATATCATAATTAACATAAAACACCTGCGAGAAAAATAGCATGAGGCAAAGTATGGGGTAAGGTTGTGAGGATCGTATCACATTTGAATTCAATTATAGTGAAGTTTAACTCTTGGCGTTTGAGTTGTGTTTTCCTCACAAAAAGAACATAATACACTGACATGGTGTCACGGGGTGCCTTTCTTAGATCGGGCCCATCCGTGAGACTGGCAACTTGAACAACCGAAGGGGTTTTTTGGGCTAGGGGATGGATAGGGGAGTTGGTCCTTCTCAAAACGTCTAATCCCAGGATGAGTTTAAAGTAATCCATTTCAGTTATGGAAAGATCAAGTTTTCCGCAAAACTCCCTAACGGCTATGTCAACGTCTCTATCCCTCCCCGCTATCTTTTGTGCCGCCGAGTTGATAGCTTACCAGCCCCGATCTCTTCTCCACCTTAAGGCCCAATCTCACTGATTCTCTCTTTGCAAGATAATTTTGTGTTGCTCTTGAGTCAACCATATCTCTTGTTAACTTCCCGTTCAGTTTCATCACTTCATGTGTGTATACATTAGACCTTTCCTATATTGCTCACTGTTGCCATAATTTCCTCAGCATACCTGCATACCTTCTTATCGCTCCTTTGGGAATGGTGGCGCATCGATGGGAGATTGCTCCCAAATTTTCTTACTCAGAATTTGATGATTCACTACTCACTAGCGTGATTAGTAATAGAGGCCTCTTTTGCTTTACCATGGGTGAGCCTGTAAACTCGTTAAGTGCGTTGAGTACTTGTTTCTTCGGACAATCCCTCAACAAATGTGGACCATAGCATAGGAAACACCGGGTCTTTTTCTGGGGTACTCCTCTTTGTTTACACCCTTGAGGTCTACCTTCCCAACTTCCTTGGGAGCCCTCTCCCCATTCTTAGCCAAACCTATTCGGCTTCTGGTCCCCCCTTTTTCAGGAGTAACTGTTGTCCCTGGTTTATCTCTTTTGTCGTCATGATAATATTTGATCCTCTCAACCGCACCCATGGCCTCACTTAGATTGGAGACTCGTTGCTCGCTGCAATTCATTCCGTGGAAATTGCTTGAGCCCTTCTATGAAGGTAAAGAGCTTTATCTTTCTTAGACTTAGATCGAATTTCGAGCATTAATGCTGAGAATGGCTGAGAATGCTTTAACGTAGTCTCGAATACTCCCAGTTTGTCGTAAATCTCGCAGGTTTTCCGGGCATTGTATTCTACATTCTCGGGGAAGAACTAATACCAAATAGCTTCTTGGAATTCTTGGAACTCTTCCCAGGTTTCGAGTTTTGATTGGCCCGGCCTTATCTATGCATACATGTTATGCCATCATAATCTAGCATCTCCCACCAAATACCCTCCCTAAACCCTAAACGATGCTTCTTCATTGTCCATGGTCAATCGAGAAGCAAAAACGAAGTTCTGATACCAACTGTTACGGGTTATCTTTCCAAGATCAGAAGAGGGACACCTTGAAATTGGCAATACGCACAACCGAAGTGGTCTTTGGGCTAGGTCGCAATCACGTTCATCTGAACGCTTTAGATCTAGCACTACGATTGAGCCAATCACAATCTTCCTCAAATGATTTTGAGTTCATTATACATAATAACAAGCTTGACAATTGTGAATTTGTGACACCGAGCAGGGCATACAACTCAATCTGAATTACAACCAATTCTTTGTTCGATTAACCTATATACATTATATAGACATTACATAGAAAAATAAGGACACTTGAGAAAGTAAAGTACAAGGAAAGTAAATACTTACTCTGTTTTTTAAAGATTGTTACGGACCCACCCAGCACGCAGTCCAATGCACATTTCAAATCATTAATAACTCAAATTCTATACATGTAAAAGTTCTAAAAGTTCGATATTTAAAAACTACAAGACGAGACGAATCTAACAAGATCTCATTTGGCTATATTTTAACTTGTATAACCATGATAAAATTTTAAGATTTGTCAAATGTAGCTAACAAAAAAAAAAACGGAGGAAGTACTAAATAGTGCACCTAACTACGGAGTCTCCGCGAACGTCAACTTGTAGCTTCGGCTTTGGACTGATTTGGATGCTAAGTTGGCCTTGCAGATGTGCGGCCGTCAACACACGGTCAGGCCAAAGAGCGTCCATAACCTGGTTAAAAACATGCTAGTTGAACACCCTTTTGTTTTCCTTTAGTTGTTCAATTGTTGATTTTACAGGATTATATTTCTAGATTTTCTAGATTACTAAATAACTGGAGTAACATGTACTAGTAATATAGTGCATGCATGGGCCACACTATTCTAGGTCAATACTCAGTTATTTGAAATAAAACAAAATAAAAAAAAAATACTCCCTCCGTCTCGTTTGAATGGTCTCATTTGGACTTTTTACACTGTTCATTATGCATGTTTGACCTGAATTTTTGTTGTTATATAAGAAAAAATATAGTCAAGTGAGATCTTGTTGGATTCGTCTTTTCGCATAGTTTTAGAAATTAGAATATGTACTTTTTATAATTTTTACTTCTCTACATTTTAAGATATTAATTGTTAAATGCATTGGACTACGTGTCCAAAAGTTTTGGGACATTCCAAATGGAATGAGGGAGTATAACTCTACACTCCTCCTTAAGCAAATACATCATTTAGCTTCAAGGGTGTCAGAAAGAAACTTACCACGAGACCCCCTCAAAGAGTTAGTAATTAACTTGTGATAATGTAATTAGAAATATCTTCCTGAATAAAATGGCAATAAATACTGAATCACTTCATTGAAAGTAAATAATTTTTTAATTGCAAATGTTCTGATTGAAGCTCTTCATTAATGACAGAGACAAATAGAAAGTGGAAGAGAACATCTTTGCTCTGTGGTTTATGGTTCACTACCTCCAGAGACTCGAAGCAGACAGGTTTTATGAACTTCTTTTGTTTTGGCGTGAAAGTTGGTTGTCTATATTCTAAACTGTCAAATAAATCGCAGTGTACCAATTGTTTTGCTTATCTTCTTTTTCAACCTAGGGATGGCAAAAAGCCCATCCTAATGGTGAAAACCGAAAACCGAATTTTCGGTTTGGTTTTGGGGAGAGAATTATTGGGGATGGGCCGGGGATGGGGATTTTTTCGGGACGGGGATGGGGACAGGGGAAGTAGTCCCCGCCCCGGCCCATCCCTAATATATTTTATATTTTATTTATTATATATTTTATATATTATAATTAATATTTTATACTTCCTCCGTTCCTTATTTATTGCCACATATGGTGTTTTGACACTGTTCATTGAGTAACTTTGATTCGACTTTTAATACAATTATGTAAGATAAAATATAGTCAGGTGGGATCTTGTTGGATTCGTCTAATCGTATAGATTTAGAATATCAAATTTTTATAATTTTTACTTGTATGCAATTTGAGTTATTAACGATTAAAAATGTGTATTGGATTGCGTGAAATGTGAGTCCGTAGCAATTAAAAAGGAACGGAGGTAGTATATTATATTTTATGAATTTTACTCAGTTCATCCAAAATAATTAAAAAATGGGTGACAACTTATTAGTTTGATAGATAGATTATATATTGGAAATTATTATAAATATTTTATGTTGATTATCGTTTATTTAAATAATTCATGTGTATGTTTTCATATTATGATTAGTGAAACTGAAAATTGGCTTGAATAATATATATCCGACCTTTCCAATTACCCAAAAAAAAATTGAAAGTTGATGTGTAATGGAATCCTCGATAAGATCCCCGTTGGGGATTGGGGAAATCATGGTACCCAATGGGGATCCCCGATAATGTCCCGACGGGGATCGGGCCGGTTTTGGGGACTGAAAAAACTAACGGTTTTGGGGATGGGGATGCCACTCTCCGCCCTAAAACCGGCCCATTGCCATTCAAACCCCCCATTGAAATATGTGAAGAATCATCATGATGTGTTTTGCGTGGTGTCAACATTTGACAACATTGGCGTAGTATATATGTAATTTTAGTTATATATAATTTAAAATATTATCCGTTAAGCTAGTGTATTGAATAGGTGTTGAGAAAAATTTTTAATAATAAGTTGGGACATAAGGAGTATGTCTTAAAGTTAATGGCCCATTGACCTTGACACTTGAAGTTACAATTATACCCTGTATATGCTCATGCATTTCTTTCTTTCTTTTTGCTGATTATATTTGCTGAAAGAATTTGTTGGTTTGATAAGTTGGTTTGGCCAATTGTTTTGATTACTTTGTTAATTATATTTGTTTGAAAATATGAGTATTTTAATAGATTAAATTCTTCTATATTTTTTGTTGTTTATTATCATTATTATTATTATTATTCGAAATAAATTTTAAACATATATATTTCTCTGGTAGCTTTCACCAACATATATTTCTCTTAAATAAATATGCTTCCATAACTGCCTGTACACCAAGGAATAAGATGATGACTAATGGACAATTGGGAAATTCTCAAACTTGTTTATTAAGGCAGTGGGGAACTAGGATTTTTGTTCAGGTGTGCAATTTTTTTGTTTATAATATTAAAATAGTGTGCAACAATAATCAAACTACATTTTTTTTTTAATAAATACAAATAATATAATTACAATACTCTTTAAAGTATCAACATTTCTTGAAAGTAATTCATAAATTTCAACTACACTTACCTACTCTAATAACTCTTTTTTTTTTTCAACAAAAGAATATAATGAATCATTCAGAGTTTCATAACTCATACGATTACACAACTCGAAATTGACTTAATCGCAGAAAATAAAATTTCTACTATTGCAGTTGACACATGTAAAATTAAAAATAATTTGATCAACAAATACATCAATGAATAAGATTTGCTCTTTTGTAACCAATCTCTTAACAAATCTACTAGTATCAACTACATCGGAGAAGTTGAGAAATGCATTTCTGACTATTTAATATAGTTTTGATTTTCAAGTATTTGCAATACTAGTAAACTCACATGGGTAAAATTTTGCCAACTTTGGTGAAAAAAATGAATGAGTTTGAAATTGTGGAAGATAAAAGAATTTAAATTGAGGGAGATGAATTTATTTATTTTTATTTTATTTATTCTTTTTTTTCCTATTATTTTTAAATTCATGGGGTCAGTTGACCCCCCTAGTCACAAAGTGGTTCCGCCACTGTATTAAAGGATCCATATGCATGTATCTATAATACTTACATAAAAAATGTAGTTTCTCCATTCTTGCCCTTTAATTTTAACGCTTCTCCTATTATTAATCTACATTTAATAAAATGACAGGCCAGAGTTTTTGGGTTTATATCTATTTATGCTAGAACTTGTTGATTCTAATGCATCCCTCCGAGCTTCAAAATATGTGTTGACATAATTGTCTATAAAATTATTAACTCACAAAAAGATGTAATATGAGTATTAAGCTCAGAGTAAAAGAAAACTTACCTGGCAAGGACATTGTCAATTAAAAATAAAGCCAAATTCAGCTAACAAAAGACTGA
Organism: Hygrophila difformis; assembly: GCA_030278955.1. NCBI lineage: Eukaryota > Viridiplantae > Streptophyta > Magnoliopsida > Lamiales > Acanthaceae > Hygrophila > Hygrophila difformis. Next base: position 33,646,941 of record JAOANR010000014.1, on the reverse strand, counting down.
ACCAAATTAAATCAAAATTATATTGGTTAAAAATTAGTCCAGTTTGGTTTAATTAATGGACAATCCTATTTTCAAAATGAATACCTCTCTTTTCTTATGGTATTCATATAAATCAAAATTGACAAATACTCAAACATAAGGCATATGTAATTATTATTTCTATGTAAATTCACATATATACACTCACAAATTATTCAAATATGCATCATAAAAGAAAAGAGAAAAACTATTTTGCATAATTCTTGACTTCATTGAAACACCTACTATTTTAGACAAACAATACGTACACAAAAGTGTCAATATTACTCTAGTATCCTTTTTTAACCAAGAAACTCAGGAATTGGTTTTTGACTCTGCAATCCTCTTTCATTTGTTCTATTTCATGAAATGATTTCGATTGTATAAGTGAGACTGCTTTTTTGTACTAAAGGCTTGGCATTGATTCCTTGACCTGATGCAGCAGGAATTGATGAATTAATTGATTCCTTAAGATTGCAGGCAACTATGTTCAACGATGAAAGCAATGATTTTGATATTCTTGTTGCTAGTGATGCCATTGGAATGGGCCTGAACCTTAACATATCTCGAATTATTTTTTCAACAATGAAAAAGTTTGATGGAGTGGAGACACGGGATCTTACCATTTCTGAGATCAAACAAATTGCTGGTAAGGTATCCTCTTTATTTGAACTCTGTTCATCGAATGATACAAATTTGAGGATATCAAGATAATAAATTACAGTGCTAACTTAATATTATGTGATCAAACCATTCATGCTGTTCTCATTTCATGTTTCTACTGTTTGATAGTGGCTCTTGGCAATTTTACACATGCATCCTGTCTGTACAACACTCTAATAAGATTATATGAATGGGCAAGATATATGGTGATTTGTACTGTCTGTTGGTGAATGCTCTGTTATACATGTATCTGTTTGTATTTGTTGCCACTCATGGTTTTATGTAGTGCTCCATGAAAATGCATAGAAACTGATTAAGGGAATGTCTCACTGTGCCAATTGAAATTGTGGTTTCCCTTGTAGGAAGAGCTGGCAGGTATAGATCTAATTTTCCCGAGGGCAAAGTGACTTGTCTACTTGCTGAAGACCTACCTTTACTTCACTCAGCATTAACTTCCCCATCTCCCATTATAAAGGTATTGAAAAATACCATTTGGGTTTTCCACATCGATTAAATGATGGATTTCCTCCAATATATCTGGGAGATAGGCCAATCCACTCAATGCCAATTGGTTTTGAGTTGGAAGCTCATGTCCCTCGTTAGTGGTCACTACTTCAGCTGAATCTCTTCCTCTACTGAATTGTATTTCTTAAGAATTTATGGTGCATCCTTTTTCTGATGCAGCAAGCTGGACTCTTTCCAAACTTCGATCTTTTGTTTATGTATTCACGCTTACATCCGAGTTATAGCCTATATAATATATTGGTAATCTCTCTCTCTCTCTCTCTCTATATATATATATATATATATATGTATATGTATGTATGTATGCATCAAACAAGAAGTTACTTTTAACTTAAATGTACCTATGAGTTTTCTGTAGTGACTTAAGTTTGAATCGTAGAATTTCCAAGAACATTTGGAGCGTTTGTTCCTGAGGAGAGCTTCTTACTGTTAGTGTTTGATCAATTTTGCATTAATCAATATTTGATGTGTTGGTCGGAGGTTATGGACAAAAAAATTTGCATAGGGAACTTCATTTCTTTTTGGCTTGGTCACTTCTAATATCCTGTTTTTTAAAAAATAGATCCAAGTCCGTGATGTCTAGCATCAATTGCAGTGAGTTGATAAAAGGCTCATTGGGATAGATGTAGATGATTTGATGTAAGGTTTTGTCTATGCATACAATTATAATTACTTAAATGCCAACTTGGCCTATAAAAGCAATTAGACTATGATTTCCAACTTTTTTCATGTAAATCAAAAGATAACATCCATACTCATAAGTCATAACATAAATCATGCAAAGGGAAAATCTTCCGTCACTTTCATTTTGAGTAGGGTGCTGGGTGTGTATGGGTACTTCTTAGATATCCATAAAATATTTTTATCTTATTACATGTATGTAGATGCATTACATTTGGCACCCATGTCTTCGACTGACCTTATGTCACATTTTGATTCTATTGACACCAGCAAATGTTGTCTTACTAGTCAATTAGTGCGCTTTCAGTTAAGCGCAGATGCTCTACTCTGAGTCTATATCTTGTGCTTGCAGTCATGATCATATGGCGGGGATGTTGAACAAAATGCTTTCTTAAATTTATGTTATAAGATATTGATTACTTCTTATTTTGCACAGCATAACCAAAGTTAAACAATATTTGAATGAAGTTTTATTCGCTGTTTCAATTTCCAGGAGTTCTTTGTTGAGAATGCCAAATTGTCAGAAAACTTTTTCATCACAGATTGTGAGCCAATGTTGGTAAGCATAACATCATGCGCATTACAAACTTTTTATTTTTGATTTTTTCTTAATTTTTTGATCTTGTTGAAAGTATATTGGTTTAGATTCCAATTTAACGTTGTTTGTAAACAGAAAGTTGCTGCAGTAATAGATGAACTACCCCTCGATTTGCAAGAAAAGTATCTCTTTGCAATTAGGTAAAGCTTTTGTCACTTTACGGATTTGATTATGTTGCTTACTTAAATAGGCATTATGCTTCCTGATATATGAATAAACACATCCATAGCATTTGCAGAAGTCTCAAATGTGTTTCCCCATTCAATATAATAATGAAGAAATCTATTAATAGATGGCTAATACAAAAAAATTAAAAAAAAAAAATCAAAATTAATCTAAGTATTAAAAGAAAGAAATCTAATGCAAGAAATAGAAAAAAAAAATCACAGTCAAATCTTATAATTATTTTCATAACCTTGTAAATCTTGTAACACTTTTCCTCAAGGTAGAGGATACATATCGTAAGCTTGTTGCTCATAAATGCCACTCAAGACTCTGTTAAAGATTTAGTGAACAAATCCACAAGTTGATTATCGGATATTAACATGTGGAACTTGGATGAGACAGCTCATACATATCGTAAGTTTGTTACACAAATTTCACTCAAAATCTTCGTAAAGCTTTAATAAAGAAATCGACAAGATTCTCGGATATTAATTGGATGAGGCATTTTTAAGATAATAAGATGTTGGCAAATGAAATAATAATTCACTTCGATATGCTTTGTTGTATCATGCAAAGACAGGGTTGGAAGTTGTTAGATGATCGATATGAGATTCCAACCCAAAACCAATTGACAATGGGTTGAGTAGCTCATATCCATATAAGTAAAGGGAAATCTCATCATATATACAATGTAGGACATTTAACACACCTCATCGAGATGATATTCATTTCGGAAATGATGAGATACCCAGTTGGGTACCCTTGGCTTTGTTACCATGTTGGATGACGAATATGGGGTTTCAACTCAAAGCCAATTGAGAATGGTTAGAGTATTTCTTTTCCATATAAGCAAGAGGGATCCCATTATATACATGATATGGGACAGTTAACATCTCTCATCGAGATGATATTCATATCGAAAATGACCAGATACCCAATTGGGTACCCATGGCTTTGATACCATGTTAGACAATGGATATGAGATTCTAATCTAAAACCAATCGGCAATGGGTGGAGTAGCCCATATCCATATGTAAGGGGGAATCCCATCATATATACTATATGGGATACTTAACAAAAGTAATGTGGATTGACATGAGCTTCATCAGATAAGTGTATTGCAGTCTTAATCACAGCCTGATGACATAAGATAAAATCGATATATATATATATATATATCTATATGTATATGGGACATGAGCCAATATGCTTATTGCTAATTGGTTTTGAGTTGGAAGCTCTGGTCCCTTCTTTAACATAGTATTAGAGCTAGGGGTGCTTGTGATGTGTATGTTGTCAATCCTGAGTATGATTTGTTTCCAGATGAGATATCATCTGTAGAAGAGTGTGTTGAAGTTCCACATCTGATAATGATGGAGATTCCTCCTGGTCTTATATATGGGACAGGACCATCTACTCATAGCCAAGTTTTGAGCTGGAGCTAGGAGCTCCTGTCCCTTGTTTAACTCTCTTTGAGAAGATTTCTTAACCAAACGAATTCACTTTCTTGATGTGCCATGGCTCTATATCATTACTAGCTCTCAATCTTAACTCAATTGTAACTCCAACATGCAACGACTGATATTTCTTGCTCTTCCAAGACATAAGTTCCTCATGTGAACTTACAATAACCAAAAGTGAATTGTTTACCATATGATCCAGCCTAATTAGCATTTGTGTACCCTTGGACCTGAATCTGACTATAACTATGATAGAGGAACCTTGTCCTAGAGATCCTTTTTGGGTGCTTCAAGATTTTCGCTACTGCAGCCCGATAAATTGTTCAAGAAGCCATGAATTGACTTACAACACTTGTACCAACGTAGATTTTTGTATAATTTATGAATTAATAAAATACATGTGGTGCCATATTTCATGATACGATATATATATATATATGTATATATAATTTCCTCAATTAGAGTTCAAATCCATGAGTTATTATATAATATTTGGATACCTTGGGATTTTAAAAGATTATTTAAAATCCGAATTGAATACATGTTTTAAAGCATATTTTTAAATATCAATTGAATACCTTCGGATTTAAAAGATTATTAGAAATACAAATGGAATACATGCTGATTTCCAAAATCCCAAAATATCTTATAAAATCCCAATTGAATAAACCGGTTGAGTTTGTGAGTTTGTGGTTCTAGAGTTTCTATGTTTTGGATCTCAATTATGCTCTGATACCATGTAGGAATCTGTAATGTATTTTCCCATTCAATATGATAATGAATCACTCCATTTATAGGTGGCCAATGCAAAAGAAAGGAAGAATAAATGTAACCTAAAAAAACAAGGAAAGAATTTACAATATAATTTATAATGTTTTTTATATCTTTTAAATCTCCTAAAATCTACATTCTAATTGTTATCGAATGAGTTTTGAAAGCTGATATTTTTAGACCAGAAAATCCTTTTATGGCTTATCATTTTTTCAGTGATTCTTTTGTATGATTAAATGCAGTCCTGTTGACATGGATGATGACATTTCATCTCAGGGGCTGACTCAGGTGAGCTATACTCTAGCCTTTACTTTTCAATTGCATGTTCAGGTTTCAGATATTTTATTCTTGTTTTTTCGGCAGTTTGCACAAAGTTATTCCAAGGATAAGTGTGTTCGCCTAAAGGAAATATTTACTCCCGGAATGCTAAAGGTCCCAACATCACACAATGCTCTTAAGGAGCTGGAATCAATTCATAAGGTTAGTTTAATTTGTTGATATTTTGTTGCTGGGAATGAATAAGAGGGAAAGTTGAGAAAGTACCGTTGTGCTTACTAAAAAATCCAAACATGTACTTCCTCCATCTCGTTACAAATGCTACGGATCACGTTTTGGTATTATTCATAGTTTAATTTTGATTCAAATTTTTGTTGTATTTATGTAAGAAAAAATATACTTCCTCCGTTCCGTTTTTTAAAGAAAGCTACACTTGTGAAAATGGCACTATTCACAAAACCACTTTGACTTGAAGTTTTATCATAGTTATACAAGTTAAAATATGGCCAAGTGAGATCTTGTTAGATTCGTCTCATCTTGTAGTTTTTAAATAAAGAACTTTTTGAATTTTTACTCGTACCGAATTTGAGTTATTAATGATTTAAAATGTGCATTGGACTGGGTGCTAGGTGGGTCCGCAGCAAACAAAAAAAAAAACAGAGGAAGTAGTCAAGTAAGATCTTGTTAGATTCGTCTAATTTTGTAGTTCTAGAATATCAACTTTTTATAATTTTTACTTGTACACAATTTAAGTTATTAATAGTTAAAATGTGCATCGGTATGCGTATCTGAGCCCAACGTAGTGTTTTCTGTGAGACGGAGGTAGTATAAATCTACCCGTAATCTAATATAAAAGCTTCAAGAAAGAACGAATATCACTCAGAATTACTATATTTTTCCGACTTTATGAAACATTAGGTGTTAAAAGCACAATAAATATCTTTCTTCAAATATGAGGGAGATTTTGCATTTTCTTCACACATGAAACCGACTAAGTATTGATTTAAAAAAATTAAATAATCTGTGCCATTAAAAATGATAAGTATTGATTTCAAAAAAAATTATTGAGTGAAAATAATCATGTGTCGCATGCAATGATGGGCCAAATTTCTGCACAGAGTTGAATTTAATGGAGTAGCTTATCCTTAAATCCAGGTTCTTGATCTGTATGTGTGGTTGAGTTTTCACATGGATGACAGCTTCCCTGATCGTGAACTAGCAGCCTCTCAGAAGGCCATTTGCAGCATGTATGTATATGCAGTTTTATGCTGTGAATGCTTTCCAATATTAGAATACCATTATTTGAATGATTTGTTCTTCCAATAGGATAATTGAGGAATTTTTGGGAAGAGACTGTTGGCCGAAGCCAGTACGTAGACTATTGCCTCACTCAAGTTCTCTTATGCGATGAGCTCTTCTGGAATCATGCTAAAAACTGATGTCACCTATCATTCACCATACCTGGGTTATCCCATTGATCAGCTTGAGATTTTATTTTTCGCTTTAATGCGTTACTGACTTACTATCAATCGATAAAGTTTGCATTCTTTTTCTTTTTCCATTGTATTTCTAAGTTGCCATTGAATGTTGTTAGGCTACTCAGGGCATAATGTATATATATCATGAATTCTCACTGTCACTGATAGATTATTTGACTGTAATGCACAATTTACCATTCCCCTCTATCATAATGGAGACATGTTTTTGGCATGATTAGTAGTTTTTTAAATATTCAATTAATACGAAGTTAGTGTCGAGCTGGCCTTGTTTTTTCAATTCAGTGAATCGAAAATGATAAGGGCGCTAGGATTCCCTCTATTGATCTTTACCTTTTCCACACCCTTTCGATTACCACCTAGGGAGCCATTGCTGAGCCTATCTGAGATATATTACTTTCCTCCAGCTCACTTTCATTTATCTAACCATTACATTACCCATGTTACTAGCCACACAGCTTCTCCTAACCTATTCGTGCTCTTGGAATTAATATGATCCTTATGCAAAGATATGTTTGATGTCGTAGTATTGTTGCTAGGGACATTAGGGAGTTGGAGAGATCTTGAAATGTGAGAGTGAGATTTCAACAGTATGAGAAAGGGTGGTATTAATGTTTTGGCTGCTACAATTGGGAATTTTAAACGAATAAGTGTTGATTTGAGTTCTTAAATATGGTGTCTGGCTATTGGGTGATCCTTTGGAAAAAAAGAAAAGAAAAAAAAAAGAAAGGAAAAAGAGAAGAAAAAAGAAAAAAAAAGAAAGAAAAAAAAAATTTGCGGGACAGAGAAAGTAGTTAGGAAAGAAGGAGGTGCTAATTTTTAAGAATGGAATCGGGATGCCTAAGCTAGAGAAGTTTTGACAGTATATATAGAGTTTTGTTAGAGCTCATGGTTCCCATTTCTGCTTTTGCTGAGTAGTTTGGTTTTCATTCTGATTAAAACACTCAGCTTTGCTTGGTGCTCTTTGCTAGACTGGTCCTCATCCCTTCACTTTTTGCTGAATAGTAGTTTTTCCAATTCCCTACCTCTAGCCTGAACCTGCTAATACTTGTTCCTAGTCCCTTTGATTCGATGCTTTGAATTTGAATACAATATGCCGGGGAGATGTGATTATGAAGTAAGTCTTTGGGATCGTCACTTTGATTCGCCACTTGAGATGTACCGGATTTTTTTGGTGCGGATGCTGCTTTTTGGAGGCGTCTGCTGCTCTGGGGCAAGGACTGTTGCTGCCTCATGGCGTCTGTAATATGCATGAGTAAAGGGAAGGGTTTTGCTTTCTTGGACAACGAAGCTGCATGAAGAGATAATGGAAATAAAGGCTGATCCTGTTGTATGTTATGATAATGTTTCACTGTGAATGATAGCTCGATAGCTGCTTGTTGTGCTGGCAATATCAGTTGATTAGGTAGATAGACGAGTTGATTTTCTTTGCTATGGAAGTTCACTGCTGTGCTGCTAGATACACACAGGGGAACGATATGAAATGTCCCTTTGTACTGTTCTGTTGGCTTATTGAATAAAATGGTCCTTTTATCCTAAAAAAAAAAAACGAAGTTAGTGTCTTTGAGAATAGGGTATTCTTCAGCAGGTACTGTTATTCATGGATAAATTAGTGATGGAAACATCCCTACAGCAGGTATGTATCTATCGAGAAATTAGTACCAGATTGCTCATATTCTTATTTCTCCAATATTGGGTTTTGTCAGAATAGATGCTACCAAACAAAAAAAAAAAAAAAACAACAACAGGTACATGCAGAGCTTCTTCACAACAATAAACAGTAGCATTCATTCTTTTGAGATTTAAAAAAAAAAAAAAAAACAGTAAAGTTAATTGTTAGTCAATTATGAATTACATGGTGATATTAGGATAGGGTGTTGAATGAGTGACTCAGAAGGTGCTGGCGTGCTGTCGTGTTGATCCGATGAGGTGCTGTCGTGCTGATCCGATGTTGTATGTATGCTGGTGTTAATGAGGTGTGTGTTGAGTATTCAATGGTGTTTGAGATGTATAAAAATATTCATCACATACAAAGTATTCATTCAACTCCTTCAACATATACAAAATACTACTTTAGTACTTTTGCATTTGCTTATTAACTCCCAATCCAAATTCTACTAAAACTTCTAAGAATTCATTTGAAATGAATAATAAGTAATAAATTACTCAACATGTTTATATTCATAAAGATTTAAGAATGAATTTAAAATCCCCACCTTAAATTAGTTTATAACTATATGAATTTAAAAATAATTCTTAAAGAGTCAATTTGAAATTCGTTTATTAAATCACCTTCTAAATTCAATTACGGAACTACCAAACATATTCGGAATGGTAAATTTGCAGTGATCATATGATAAAGGATTGGAGATATTGAAAGTGGAAGCGAATTTAGAATGATGGCAAAGTACATTTTTCACTTCAAAATATGTGAGTACTCTCATACAACATTATAGTTTTAATTCTTTAAATTACCAAGCACAAGTATATTCTTTGGATTATTGTGATCAAGGATTCTCAATTTCAAAGGAGGAAACTATGAGTTTGAAAAAGTGTGGAATACGAGAGAGAAAACTGAAATTGGGGAGAAAAAACGGTTTCCATTAAGCCTCAAATCTTTTTGAATGATATGTTTCAGAGACGAAGCAAAACAACTAATATATAATAATGGGCTAAAGTAAATAAACAAGTACAAGGCCCAGGGCCCAATAAAAAATAGGTCGAATCAAATAACCCAAAGCTAGCATGTTCCTGTGAGTGTAGTGACAGCAGCATGAGTTGAACTTTTCGAGCCTTTGATTCCAACATCCCCCCGCAAGCTGAAGATTTCCAAAGATTCAGCTTGGAACAAAACAGATGAAAGTGTTTAGGAGTTAGGCCTTTTGTAAACATGTCGGCAAGCTGTTGAGCAGAAGGCACAAAAAGAGGATCCACATCAAACTTTTGATAGTGGTCTCGGACATAATGACAGCTGATATCAAGGTGCTTTGTGCGCTCATGATGGATTGAATTTTTGACAAGCTGTATGGCTGACATGTTGTCACAATAAAGAGGATAAGGAGATGGCAAAGGACACTGCAGTTCCTTGAATAAACTACCAATCCACAACAGCTCGGCTGAGGCAGCCCCCAAGCTTCTATACTCAGCCTCAGTTGTGCTTTTAGAGACAGCATCTTGCTTTTTGGTTTTCCAAGAAACTAAAGATCCACCAAGAAAAAGACAGTAGCCAGTAAGTGATCGTCGAGTAGTGGGGCAATTACCCCAGTCAGCATCACAAAATCCCTTTAATTCCAAAGAGAGACCAAATGGATAGAAGAGCCCAATAGATAGAGTGTTCTTGATATACTGTAAAACTTGGATGACAGCAAGCCAATGAGATACAATAGGAGCTTGCATATGTTGACTAAGCTGTTGCACAGAGAAACAAATGTCTGATCTTGAAAATCCTAAATAAAGGAGTTTACCAACCATTCTTCTAAAAAGCTGAGGATTCTCAAAAAGAGAACCAGTAGTACCAAGTTGTTTATGAGGAAGACAAGGAACATGGATCTTAGAAGAAGCTGGCAGATCAACATCTGAGAGAAGATCCATTGCATATTTAAGCTGAGTAACTGAATATCCTGCATCTGACTTATGAATCTCTAACCCAAGAAAATATGAAGCATCACCAAGATCTTTTATAGTAAACTGATCATGAAGACTTTTCTTAATAGAGGCAATTTCAAACTTATCATCACCAGTCACCAAAATGTCATCCACATAGACCACAAGTATAACAATTCCAAGATTTGTGAATTTAAAGAACAGGCAAGGATCATTGTGAGTGCACCTGTAATCAGAGCTAAGAAGAAATGTCTTCAATGCAAGATACCACTGCCTAGGAGCTTGTTTTAAGCCATAGAGAGATCGTTTTAGTTTGCAAACTTGGTTGGAAGCAGATGAAAGACCAGGAGGACATGTCATAAAGATCTCTTCATCCAAGTTTCCATGTAAGAATGCATTGTTGATATCCATTTGAGAAATAGACCATGTGTTGGAGGCTGCAAGGGCAATTAGTAATCGAACACTTACTGTTTTTGCAACAGGAGCAAATGACTCAGTAAAATCTTTCCCATATCCTTGATGAAAGCCCTTGGCAACTAGTCTGGCTTTGTGTTTGTTGATTGATCCATCCGGATTATGCTTGACCCGGAAAACCCATTTGCAGCCTATGGGTCTTTTTCCTTTTGGAAGAGTGACAATTTCCCAAGTACCATTTTTCTCTAGTGCCTCCAACTCAGCTGTGATGGCTGAATCCCAATGTGGAATGCCATGGGCTTGTGCAAAAGTATGAGGTACATATTATGGATCCTGAACAGATGAGCTTATATAATCCTTCAAGTAACCTGGTCTCCTAGTGGCTCTTTTAGGTCTAGGTGCAATAACCTCAGATGGTGTTGTTTCTTCAGTGCCTAAAGAAATTGAAGGCTGGTCATTCATAGGAGATGAAGGACCAGAGGATGTGGAACTTAAAGTGTCCTTATTAGACTGATGTATTTCTTGCATCTCAGTGGGAGAAGCAAGAGGAGTAAGTGATTGAGTATGAGTTGGAATGAAAGGGGATTGCTCTATAGGCTGAGGAGCAGTGGGCTCAACGGATGAAATATTATCATTATGAGTTGCAGTGGGCAAATCACAGAGTTCACAAAGGTCTTGTATGGATATATGAGAGGTAGATGGAACTGTAGGTTCATAGGCAGAAGAGGTAGAGCATGTATTGCTGAAAGGAAACACATTGTCATGGAAAATGACATCTCTTGAAGCTATTACTTTCTTGGTAGACAGGATTAAGACTTTGTATGCCTTTTTGTCTAGTGCAATTCCAAGAAACACTCCCTTCAAGCCCCTGGGATCTAATTTACCCTGTGGACTAGTAACCTTCACAAAGCATTGACAACCAAAAATATGTAGATTGGATAAGCTAGGTTTGGAATTAAACAGGACTTCAAATGGAGACTTCCATTTGAGCACAGAGGTAGGTAATCGATTTATGAGGTATGCAGAATAAAGCATAGCATCGCCCCAATAAAGTTTTGGAATGGATGAAGTGATTAAGAGACTTCTAGCAACCTGTATAAGGTGTTGATGCTTCCTCTCAACTCTCCCATTCTGTTGAGGGGTGTAAACACATGAGGTTTGATGTATAATTCCAATAGAGGTAAAAAGATCGGAAGCTGTGTGATTACAAAACTCGCTTCCATTATCTGTCCTAACCACTTTGACACATGTCTGGAATTGAGTTTTTATGTGGATGAAGTATTTGGAAAGTATGGAGGTGGTGTCAGATTTGTGATGTAGTAAATATAACCAAGTTGCTCGGGAATGATCATCAACAATAGTAAGTAGATATCTAAAATTTGACCTATCCCCCATGGAAAAAGGTCCCCACAAGTCACAATGTATGAGATCAAAACAGTTAGAGGCATATGATTGACTTATATGGAAAGGAAGTCTATGCATCTTTGCTTCAAAACAGATAGTACAAGGTTCATTACAATCACCAGGGGAATTTAATCCAAGCTTAGACATTACTAATGAAGATGGATGACCAAGCTTGTTATGCCATAGAGTATAACTATGAGAATCTGTTACAGCAGCTAGAAAAGAGTAGGATGAAGCAGAGTTATTACAATTGAAAGTGTAAAGTTTATTCAGAAGTGTCCCTTTAAGAATGCTTTTCTTAGTAGTCCGATCCTGCAAGATACAATAAAAGGAATCAAAGATAGCAATGCAATTTAGTTCCTTTGTGAGCTGATTGATGGAAATTAAGTTTAGGACAACACCAGGAACATAGAATACATTGGGCACAGTAAAGTCATTAGTAAGTTTTACTGAGCCAATGTGAGGGAGATTTATATGAGCCATCTGGCAGAATTATGAGTTTCTTAGAATTGAGTGGCTGAGGTTCAAGCAACATAGAAAGGTCGGCACAAAGATGACAACTAGCACCTGAGTCAAGCAACCATAAACCATTAAAGAGACTAAGAGTAGATGTACTACCTGCCAAGTCAAAAGTGCTTCCAGCAAATTCAAGTGGGGTTGAGAGAGCAGCTCCAAGATGATTCCTGGTCAACTCTCTGATTGTTTCTTCAAGCTTAGAGATTCTTTGGTCAGCAGCTGTCAGAGCAGCATCATTGTTGTTCCCATTTGGAGTAGAATTGATTTCTGAACCAGTAGAAATAACAGCCCCTGCTACTTGTTTATTTTTCCTTTTATCAGCCAAGGCTTTGTACCAATCCGGAACAACACCTGAGATCTGGAAACAATTGGCCCTACTGTGGCCTGATTTTTTACAAAAGTCACAGTACGCATTCTTGTTAGCCAATTGATAGCATCTATCTTTTGAATGACCACTTTTCTTGCAGTAAGAGCAAGTTACGTTTCCCTTCTTCTCATTGATACCTTTTTCAAGAACTTCATATCCTTTTTCTGATTTGTCAACAGCGGCAAGAGCAAAGGTATTACTATTGTCTACTCCATTGGAACCAAACTGACCCTTTTGTGACTCACAATTGCTTATCATGCCAAAAACAGTCGTCACAGAAGGTAATGGACTCATAATCAGTATTTGGTTACAAATATGGGAATACTCATCATTCAATCCCATCAAAAATTGTATCATTAAATCCTCTTTATCAGAATTCAATAAATCTTTCAGAGACTCAGCACTATAGGTAGGAAAAGGTTTCAGTAGTCTATAATCATTCCACATCTTCTTCAAAGCACTGTAGTAACTAATTACAGACTTATCACCTTGTACAAAATTGGTGATCTTTCTCCTTAGTATTAGGATTTGTGTTCCACTCACTTTACCATAACATTCCTTAAGCTCATTCCATAGATCGAAAGCAGTTTCAAGATGTTCAAATTGACTATCAATTTCAGGATTAATAGTGTTACGTAGCCACGTGAGCACTAAAGTATCAACACGTTTCCACTGCTTAAATTCAGGATCTAAGACTGAGGGAGCAAGATAAGTACCATCGATAAAGCAGATTTTGTTTTTAATGTAGAGAGCTCGTTCAATAGCTCTTCTCCAGGTTGACCAGTTGGATCCTTCAAGCACCTTAGAGGTAAGCAACAGTTGAGGTTGATCAGCAGTAGTTAACATCAATTCTTCACAAACAAGAGCCGGAGCAGCAGCTGGAATGGTTTGATCAGATTCATTTTGGTACCACTACCAGTAGACATGTTAGGTAGGTGGAGCTGAATTGCTTAAATCAACGCCGAATCAAGGTAGATAAGCGAAAGAGGTGAGAAAAAAAATCAGGATCAGAGGCGCTCTGATACCATGTGGAATACGAGAGAGAAAACTGAAATTGGGGGAGAAAAAACGGTTTCCATTAAGCCTCAAATCTTTTTGAATGATATGTTTCAGAGACGAAGCAAAACAACTAATATATACTAGGTAATGGGCTAAAGTAAATAAACAAGTACAAGGCCCAGGGCCCAATAAAAAATAGGTCGAATCAAATAACCCAAAGCTAGCATGTTCCTGTGAGTGTAGTGACAGCGGCATGAGTTGAACTTTTCGAGCCTTTGATACCAACAAAAAGGAATGTTGAGGCTAAGCTTGAAGGTATACAGGCCATCCCAAAGTTTTGCGAGGCCCTGAGCCAAAACTGAAATTAGGCCCTTGGGAAAGTACTAAACAATACACCTACTTTTATGTATTAAATGATTAACAGTAAACACTAACATCTATGATGACATAAACACCTACAACCATTTCATCATATTTCCCTTATCTAAACATGTGTGGCTGAGAAATGGATGGATAATTATTTTAATGGCATTTTTACTTCTAAACAATGCTTAAGAAAAAGATGGATTATGTGCACCTAAATAACGTTAACAAAACTTTTTTACCATAAGATAATAATCTGCCAATGTTGGAAATAACCTTTACAGTAGATGACTCCTCATATTTTGTATCCTGCATCAGTAAATATATTGAGCAAATATTTTTTCATCAAGAACTATTCAACATTGTGAATTTTGAAGATTTATAGAAGTATAATATAAAATGCATCAATAAGGATTAAAAAATGTTAAAAGAACAAGGGAATGATTAGAGTTTTCCTCTCTAATAGAAGTATTTTATTTTATTATTACAATAATATATTTTTTTAAAAAATTGTGTTGCAAATGGGCCCCCAAATTTGGGGCCCTGAGCAATTGCTCATGGTGCTCTTGCTAAGAGTCGACCATGGGTATATACGTACATGAGCTCAATGAAAAGAATTGTTAGTAAGCCAAGATGAAGATGCATCTACTACTTCAATTAAGCTCAGGTTTTAGTTTTGTGTTATTGTGAATCAATGTCTTGTCGTTGTGATTGATTTTAATGGAATGTATCGCTTTTCTTTTTTCATTTTTAGGTGAACACAAGGGTATACACATGGCTCATTGGACCCAAGACTAATCCCTCAAAGATCGGGTGGACATTGAAGGGTTATCTCTCCCAAAACAGAATTCTGCATATACAAATACTCGAACACGAAACTTTTGCTTAACCTGCCCGAGATCATTTCACTTAGATCAACTGCGTTTGGTCTTTTCTTTTGATTCTTAGAAAGAAAAAAAAAAGATATTCAATTAAGCTAAACATGATCCTATTGGTTTTTTATATGCAGTACTTTGCCAAGTGTGGTGTTGTCCAACAATAGCAACCATGAAGCTATTTAAATGGGTTTTTACTAATGGGTTTGAGTAGGGTTGGCATGGTAGCCGGATCGGTAGCATTGACTTTTCCAATCGGACCTTGTTCGAGAGAACGGGCAAAGAAATTCACAGCCAGAGTTGCAGAGTTGCTAAACAGAAAATTTAAAGAGGAGCTGCAGAAAGCCCAAGTTGGAAAATTGGGACTGAAGCTGCTAATTAAATTGGAAGAAGATTCTGGATCCAGTCTGATGGATCCGGCAACCAGCAACTAACTAGAAGCAGAAATTTGACATCTAGATGCAAAGACAGGCCATCAATCGCATAATGGGGCCAAGAATCGGTTCCGGGATAATTTCTAATATTTTCAGTATTTTCAGACCAAGTATGTAAAAATAATACAGGTGTGAGCGAGACTCAAATTTAAGGTGATTCGTTTGAGCATTGTAATCACCTAATTAGGGTTTGCGAATTATGCTTAGGGCTTTGGTCTATATATAGGAGCTCCCCTACCTTTGTATTCCATCTTTTGTTGTATATTTCACTTGCCTCTTTGCAAAGTTACCCAAAAGATCACTTCTACACCATTGCTCGTTATGGGAAAACTCCACCATTGGAATCCGAAATCTGTCCATGGGGTTTTATGAATCAATGCTTGTTCTTGTCGGAAGATGAGGATGTGGTTTGAAGACATGTTTGCTTCTTCTTGTGAGTACCTTGTGTTGATCTAGATTTCATTATCCTCCATTAATCTTGTCCATCTTCTTCCTTATCCATTATTTTCTTATTTTTCAAGATAGTGTTCAATAGATCCATGGCATTACTTTTATTTTGGTATCAAAGCTAGTATTGAACCTTCTTGAGCTTTTATCATGTCAAAAATCCATAAAAATTGCATATTAAAAAATCCTAAAAATATTCCTTGTTATTGGTTGTGTGTCTTATTTTCTTGTTCACTATTTTGGCTCTTTATTACCACTGTTGGATGCTTTTATCATTTTGAGGAAATTTTGTTGGTTTAATCTTGCATTTCAGCGCATAACAGTGGGTTATTTGGGGTTGGGCAGTGAGTGGAGTGAGCTATTTGGTGAGTTTGTGAGTGTTATCTTGTTCTTGTGTTCTTGGCCACATTCAAATATTCAAATTGTTCTTGGCAATTCTTCATCCTGTTCTTACATTCAAAGATTTTGATCTTCTAATTGCAAAGGATGTAAGCAGTCGGTTAAGATAGGGTACAGACCCCTTTGTGGGTCTGCAGGTACAACCTATGTGAAATAATGTATTTTGGTGATGTCAAAATAGTTGGTATTATAACAGACCCTCCCTTTTATACTAAACATCCCGTGCTGTTAGTACCAGCTAAACATGTAAGCTGATGAAAGCGGATTCAAGAGCTGTACCCAAAACCTGTCATCCAGCCATTGCTTCCTCTTAGCAGAGGTCCACTTCACGTACCTCTGCAATAATAAAAAAATTCAATAACACGAAAAATCAATGAAAAAGACATATCATGACACGAAAACACTAACACACACACAACCTGCTGATTAACTACATCACGAGCGCCAAATTGCTCCTCCGGTTGTTCCTGCCCATTGTTTCCGGCACCTCATTAGCTACATCATCAATTCATCACTGTCATCAATTCATCATTGTCAACCCCCTGAACCATGTGGAACATTAACAAACATCACACACTACATGAAAGACATCACAAACCACACAAAGCACATCACATAAGTTCAATAACCACGGCAGCACCAAAGATGCAATGGCTAGAAATAAAATATAAACCATACACGATACAACAACTATACATATAACAATGGCAAACAACATATATCTAACATTGAAAAACAAGTACATTGTAATTGGCGGCACTGAACCACACATACACACGCCTGGACAACACAAACCATGGCGGTGGCATCACATACCCACATCGATATTATATTTCATAAGTAATTTTTACCTATAATTATAAAAGAAAAAATCATAGAATATATTAGAAAAATGAATATAGATATAAAATGCTGACTACCTAGATAAATATAAAATGCATTTAAAAAATTGAATACCTTTAAAGTCAGAAAAATTGAATATAGATGTAAAATTGAATAACTGCCATCACATATAACCCCTTCCCAAAACACAAAAATACATCCACACATCACATGTAAAGTGTATTCACATACATGCTTGTTATGAACTTATGATAAATTGTCTTCGAATTGTTTAATGCCTTTCAACGATTCAATGATCTTGAAGTGCCCCCAAATCTAGATCCCAAACTTGCAGATCTCACATCAAAATCCAGTTTCTAATATGAAAAATTAAGAAATTGAAGTTAAAATAATACTAAAAAATAATCCATTACAAAACATACCTCCAGAAAAATGTGGGCTTTAGCGCCGGTGACTCTGGAACCCCCTCCAGTTCTCGGTAATCGCCTCTGCCAATTGAACCGCCTCCTCTAACGGCGACCCACTACCAATTCTGGCCTCAATCGAGGCAGCGGTGGGTGATTATTTCTCGCACACGAACACGGTGTCTTCTCCATTAACACCCACACGGGTTCATGGTGTACCCATCAACCATTCCGGCCACAAACGAAGTCCCAACAGCGGCGACGATGCAACCAACGTGTGGTGGTGGTGGAGTCGATTTCAGTGCACAAGAAAACTGACGATGTGGACAGGAGATTTTGAGGGGAGGGTTTTTCAAAATAAGAGTGCAAAATTAAAAAATGGTGTAAATGGGTTTTGGCCCAATCCAATTATACCTGACCCGTAATATTATATTGAAGGTTTGCACCTCAAGGTGCCTATATAGTAACCATATCCGTAAGCAGTTATGTGGTTTGTGGAGACAAGGGGTACAGTACCTTTGTGGGGAAATTAATTTACTGAGTGATTTCCAAGAAGGAGACAAAATTGGTACAAAATTTGTTACAAAACCCCGAGGAGAGAGGAGGTATTATCTGATTTTGTTGTCTCCAAGTGTGGAAAAGTGAAATGAGATCAAGAATTGGTAGCAAGTTTTAAGGGTATGTCCGAACACTATATCATTTTTGCACAACTCCAATTTCCATTCCCGTTCCTTTGCATTGAAAGGCCTGGGAGTTGAAGTCCGGCCATATAATAATAATTGAACTCCACCTTTCGGGACTTGTTGTCCCGTCCCCTTTTACGCGAAACTCCGAAACCATTACACTATCACTCCCACTACACCATTCACTACCATGCCCATTTCCATTTCATTCCCATCCCCCATTACACTTGTTATTTCGCCCCTGCCATAATTTTATTTTTATCTTATTTTACTTCATTTTATTTTTTTATTATTCTTGAGAGTATTTTGAGTGTTATAATAAAGTAGATATATTTCACTGGCACAATTATTCCTCTGAATTTAATTCACGAACACCGAGTTGAAGTTGCGCCTGAGATAAAGGCAGTGAAATTCCTCGATTCGGATTGTGATACCTAGCCTTAAAACCACTTGAGTAACCGGGTATAATTTCCCTAGAGTGATATTTTTTTTTTTGTGAGTTTTTTTCCACTTCTATATTGGGACTAAATAACTGTTCTTGCGGAGATTGCTCGATTAAGGCTTTGAACTTTATTAATTTGCATTGCATTTTGCATATATCATCAAGCCTTTCATTGATTGAGTCGAACAAGTCCAAATTATTTCTTGGTTTGTGCGTGCATAACTTCAGTTCTCAATTCCCACAGTCATGTGTGATTTCCGAATTCAATTATGGACTAACCCATTACTTGAAATTTGGATGTGAAGACTTGAGTGCATTCCGAGTGGGACAATTTACCAATATTTTTTTTTTCTTGTTTATTTTTCTCTAACATCTTTATACATATATTCCTCTAGTTTGTTTCTTGATCTATCATGGCAGGTAATACTACGGATGTGACCACCGCCTTGCAACAGCTCACGCTCAAATTGGGAACATGAATAGAAAGTTCGACAACCTGTTCAGGTTGATAGCCGGTTGGCAGGGATCCAGAATGAGGTTAACGACCAATTAAGAGAACATGGTCAAACTATAGAAAGGCAAGACCGCAGGTTAGCACAAATGCAACTGGTGGCCGATCTAGGCCGTGTGACTCCAGAAATATATCATGAGAGTGCAGGGAGTGCACATAGCGAAGTTGGGAGGCATGGAGCTGATTTAGAGGAGGCCGAAGAGGAATTGAAAGCCTGAGAGCGACCATTTGACAGAAGAGCGGGCCCAAGAGCCAATGGCCGAAGACAGAGGCCACGGAACCCGCCACTTAGGGAGCCTCAAGGCCGAGGAATTGGAAAAAATAGGAAGAACCGGGATGATGGTCCACATGAAAATGAGATGAAGGGAATCAAATTTGATATACCTACATTTAGATGTACCACCGACCCGGGGGAGTTCATTGAATGGAGAGACTCTATGGAATTGATCTTTGAGTGTCATGACTACTCAGAAATAAGGAAGGTACATATTGCTGTTTGTGAATTTAAGGATTATGCCCTAGCTTGGTGGCAGAAAACTTCGAAGGAAATTCGGGAGCGAGGTTTTAGGCCTACTGACACTTGGGAGGATTTAATGCGACTGATGCAACAACGGTTTGTACCCTCATATTACTGCAAGGATCTTTACCGTAAAGTCGTATTGTTGACTCAAGGGAACAAAACTGTGAATGAATATTATCAGGAAATGGAAAAGCTGATGACCCGTTCCGGAGTTAATGAAGATGAAGAAATCACAAATAATGGGTTTATGGAGGGCTTAAGGAAGGACATCCGTGATGAGGTTGATTTGAGAGGCTATAACCACACCGAGGACTTAGTCCATTTAGAGGCTAAGATCGAATCTCAACACAAGAGGCAAGCATCTTGGGTCACTTTTGGAACGAGTTCGAGCAAGTCTTGGCCTGCAAAAACTTTGCCCAATAAGCCATGGTCCAACGCTGAAGAAAAGCCCAACAAGCCTAAGGGTTTTGAAATGGCAAAGGAATTCAAACCATACAAGCCCACGGTGCAACGGGATCAATATGAGAGGCCTAATGGTCGAGAAACTAAGGATGTTACGTGCTTCAAGTGCCAAAGAAAGGGCCACTATGCCAATGAGTGCCCAAATGTGTGAAAGGTCGCAATTCTAGACGATGGACACTTGAAAATCCTCGATTCTGATGAAGAAGAAAATCAGTATGAAGAAGAGAACACCGAGCATGAGCATGAAAATGATGAGGCGGATCATGAAGTAATTAATGAAGAAGAACAAGTTCTAACCACCTTTGTGGCCATGAGAACTTTAAGTGCCAATAAAGTTTATCCCGCCATCAATGAACAAAGGAAGAATCTCTTTCATTGTCATTGTGAAATAAATGGTAATTTGGCTTCTGTTATTGTAGATAACGGTAGTTGTACTAATGTTGTGAGCATTTATGTGATTCGCAGGCTAGGACTTCCTACCGAAGAGCATCCAAATCCGTACCATTTACATTGGATGAACGATAATGGAGATCTGAAAGTGAGCCAGCGTGCAAAATTCCGATCAAGATATGATCATATGTTGAAATTGTTATGTGTGATGTCGTGCCCATGACAGCCTATCATATCTTATTGGGGCAACCGTGGTTATTTGATAATGATGTTTTGTATAAGGGTAGAGATAATTCTCTATCATTCATGTACTGCAAGAAGATGTATACTATTAAGCCTCTCCCATCGAGAATCATTAAAGTTGATCAAGAGCGACTGCGGGATAATATGAGGAAAGAGGCTGAGAATCATAAGGCCAAGCAGAAGGGAATAGCCAAAGTTTCCACTGTGGAGATTCAAATGCGTTCAGACAAGCCCTGCCTTCTGCTTACAAAAGCTGAAGTGGTGCAAGCATTCCACGAAGAAGATTCTTCATGTTACTATTTTCTTGCATACTCTAAACCTGTTGACATATTTAATTGAACTTGCACTGCTGCCCCTGATGTGCCTGATAATTTTGCTAGGATGCTGGAGGACAATAAGGACATATTTCCGGAAGAAGTTCCAGAAGGTCTCCCACCACTGCGAGGTGTCGAACATCAAATTGATATCATGCCGGGGGCCTCGATACCGAACCGTCCAGCATACCGGATGAGTCCCGAAGAAATGCGGGAAATTCAAAAACAGGTTCAGGAGTTGTTGAATAAGGGATGGGTACGCGAAAGCTTATCCCCTTGTGCGGTACCAGTTCTTCTTGTTCCCAAAAAAGATGGGACTTGGAGAATGTGTGTTGATTGTAGAGCGGTTAATGCAATTACAATCAAATACCGACACCCCATCCCGAGGTTAGATGACATGTTGGATGAACTTAGAGGAGCTAACATCTTCTCTAAGATTGATTTAAGGAGCGGCTACCATCAAATCCGGATGAAACCCGGAGATGAATGGAAAACGGCCTTCAAGACTAAATTTGATCTTTATGAATGTCTCGTTATGCTGTTTGAACTTACCAATGCTCCATCCACTTTCATGCGTCTAATGAATGAGACACTCCGTTCATTTATTGGAAAATTTGTTGTCTATTTTGATGACATTTTGATATATAGTTCAAGTGAATCTGATCATGTTTCACATGTCCGACAGGTACTTCATAAGTTGCGGGAAGCACACTTATTTGCCAACATGGAAAAATGTACCTTTTACGCAAGTGAGCTGAACTTTCTTGGTTTTGTAGTCGGACAAGGGGGTCTCAAAGTTGGTTTTGCAAAGATTAAAGCCATATCTGATTGGCCACCCCCTAAGAATGTGCATGAGGTATGCCAATTTTTGGGCTTAAGTGGATTTTTCCGAGGCTTCGTACCGCAGTATAGTGTTATAGCCACGCCTATCACATCACTGCTTAAAAAGGGAACTCCTTGAAAAGGCGTTTGGAATTTTGAAGGAGAAATTAATTCACGCCCCTGTTCTCGCTTTACCAAATTTCGATCATCTTTTTGAGATCGAATGTGATGCATCCGGAACAGGGATGAGGGCTATGTTAATCCAGGATGGAAAACCTATCGCTTATCACAGTGCAAAATGTTCTGGAGCTCAGATCAATTATTCTACTTATGACAAGGAGTTGTTCGTTGTGGTATTGGCATTTTGGGTATGGCAATACTACCTTAGGGGTCGAGAATCATCAATACGGATCATGAAACCCTTAAGCATATCCGAGGTCAAGGACAATTGAGCAAGCGTCACGCATGATGGAGCCATTTCATTGAGGGATTTCCCTATGTCATCCGATATAAGAAGGGAAAGGATAATGTTGTGGCGGACGCGTTGTTAAGAAGATCGAGTTTGGTTACTTTTGCCTCAACTCATCTTCCTGGATTCGAGCATATAAAACCTCTGTATGCCTCGGACCCGGATTTTGAGGAAGCTTACAAAGAAACTGAAAGGCATGCTTGGAAGGAATTTTCTCAACTGGAAGGATTTCTTTACAAGGAGAACAAGTTGTGCATCCCAAAGGGGTCTTCCGATAACTACTTATCCAGGAAGCACATAATGGACAATTGATGGGCCACATTGGACAACTGGCCACTTATGAAATCCTGTCTGAAAAGTTTTATTGGCCAAGCATGAAGAAACAGGGTAATGATTTCATCGCCAAGTGCATCACTTGTTTGAAGGCAAAATCAACTATCAAGTCGCATGGGTAGATTGCTTTTCTAGAATGGATTTGTCTATGGATTTTGTGCTCGGACTGCCACGTACCGCACGAGGTAAAGATTCTATCTTTGTAGTGGTAGATCGCTTTTCTAAAATGGCACATTCTCCATGCACTAAAACTAGTGATGCACTGCATATAGCTAAACTGTTTTTCAAAGAAATTGTTAGACTGCACGACTCCCGGAAACTATTGTTTCTGATCGGGATGTCAAATTTTTGAGCTATTTCTGGAAGTCTTTATGGGGTGAGATTGGCACTAGGCTATTGTTTTCAACCGCGTTCCATCCACAAACTGACGAACAAACCGAGGCCGTCAATTGTGTGTTGGGCAATTTGCTTAGGATTATAACTTTTTCAAGTTATAAAAGATGGGATTAGTGCCTCCCTTACATAGAATTTGCATATAACCGACACAAACATAATGCCACTCACATGTCCCCATTTGAAGTGGTATATGGTTTTAATCCACTAACTCCGATTGATCTCCTGCCATTGCCTAGCAATGAACATCTTAATTTTAACGGCAGGAACAGGGCTGTAGCGATCAAGGAACTACACCGAAAGGTGAGGGACAACTTGGTCAAGTCTTCGGAGTCATATGCCAAGTACCATAATTGAGGAAGGAAGCAACTCATTCTGAAACCTGGTGATTGGGTTTGGCTACATTTGAGGAAGGAACGATTCCCAGTGAAAAGACGCAACAAACTCTTCCCTCGTGTAGACGGGCCATTTAAAATTCTTGAGTGGATTAATGATAATGCTTATAAGCTTGAATTGCCTAGTGAATATGGTTAATCCGAGTTTTAATGTTGCATATCTTATCTTGTACGAACGGGACGACGAGGAAGCTTGTCGGTTGATCGATCAACCTTCTCAAGGAGGAGGGGATGGCGTGGTAGCCGGATCGGCAGCATTGACTTTTCCAATTGGACCTTGTTCGAGGGAACAGGCAAAGAAATTCACAGCCAAAGTTGCAGAGTTGCTGAACAGAAAATTTGAAGAGGAGCTGCAGAAAGCCCAAGTTGGAAAATGGGGACTGAAGCTGCTAAGTAAATTGGAAGAAGATTCCGGATCCAGTCTGGTGGATCCGGAAACCAGCAACTAACCGGAAGCAGAAATTTGACCTCTAGATGCAAAGACAGGCCATCAATAGCATAAAGGGGCCAAGAATCGGTTCCGGGATAATTTCTAATATTTTCAGTATTTTCGGACCAAGTATGTAAAAATAATACAAGTGTGAGCGAGACTCAAATTTAGAGTGATTTCTTTTGAGCATTGTAATCACCTAATTAGGGTATGCTTAGGGCTTTGGTCTATATATAGGACCTCCTCTACCTTTGTATTCCATCTTTTGTTGAACATTTCACTTGCCTCTTTGCAAAGTTATCCCAAAGATCACTTCTACACCATTGCTTGGTTTTGGGCAAACTCCACCATTGGAATCCGAAATCTGTCCATGGGGTTTTATGAATCAATGCTTGTTCTTGTGGGAAGATGAGGATGTGGTTTGAAGATATGTTTGCTTCTTCTTGTGAGTACCTTGTGTTCATCTAGATTTCATTATTCTCCATTAATCTTGCCCATCTTCTTTCTTATCCATTATTTTCTTATTTTTCAAAATAGTGTTCAATAGATCCATGGCAAGGGTTGGGCTATTTTAGCACAGTGAAGCCATCCATTTATTATTAATAACCCTCCCACCTACAATTATCCTATTCTAACCCTCTATCCTCTAAAAAGAAAAAAATTAAAATTTTAAAAACAAAATATATATATTTTTTTTACTAAACAGCCTATACAGACTAGAAAATGATGGTGGGAGTCCATGCCATACAAATTACAAAGATAAATGGGAGAGATAAGGGCCGGGTTGGGAATCGAACCCCCAACATATAGGTTGGGAGTTGGGGACTTGACCACTAAAGTAATTCCCCATCCCAAAATAAAAACTTATTTAACCTCGTTTTATTCTCATTTTAATTTTAAAATCACTAAAATTATTATTATTATAAAAATATTTTCATTTAATAGTAATAATAAATGATATATACTTATATTTTAATAATATTATTCTTTTATCTTGCCAAGCAATATTTTTTAGACAAGTATATTAGAGTTGAGTAATTATTTCTGGTAGTATTTTAGTATATTTAATTATTTTAATTAAATAAATAAATTTATATTTATAATTTCGATGTTACAATCACATATTTTTTTGTGATGATGGTGTTTTATGGTTGAATTATTAGGGCAATGTTTTAATATAATTGCACCTATTTTGATATCGACGATTCTAGATTTACATATATAACATTTATCACTGTCAGAGCGTCTCCACCGTGTTGCGAAAATCCCGTCCGCCATCGCTATTATTATTCCCGTTGCACCGTGATTTTTTGCGGTACAAGTGTACTGTTCACACCGCTACCCATTTATTTTAGTTTTTCATTTTCCTGTTATTCTTATACTCCCTCCGTTCTATTTGAAATGTCACATTTCTTTTGGACACAGTATTTTAGGTGGAATGAGTTATTGTGGTAAAGTTGAGTAAATAGTTGATGTGATGTTTGTTTGAAGGAGTAAAAATTTTCTAAATAAGGAAATTTGACAATTGAAGTGCGACGGACCAAAATAGAAAATGAGACATTTGAAATGGGACGGATGGAGTATTATTTTATGTAAATGCATTATTCCTTATTGTTTTAATAGTTTCAAATTTGTATTAATTAAAAAATTAATTCTTATAGCTTTTTAATTTGTTTGATTAATGGTATTTGAAATTTTCATCTACAGATATATTTTTTATTTTTAGATTTTAATTAAATTTATTTCAAATTCTTAAAATTTTAATATTAGTTTATTAATTTAATATAAAGTTTTCTTTAAACATCATTAAATAAAAACACTTAACATAAAAATATTAAATTAATTAAATATTAAGTAAAATAAAATATTCTATTGTAAATTAAACTGTAAAGTAAAATTAGTGTAACTGTAAAATAGAGGTGGTAGTTGGAGATGACTTCAAGAGGGAATGTCTTATTAGTTGTGGGTTAGTTAGTTCAACTCCAAAAAAGGTCAAAACGAAAAATAGGGCATTTATTTATTTTAATTATATAATTTGTATATATGTATTGAGTTGTTTGGAATAGAAATTTAATACTATATTTAAGTTATTTCAAGTATATATATGGTTATTTTTTTTTTTGAGGAAAGAAATTTATTTCAAATAGTACCAAAACGGAGATGTCGCACTTCAACGTTACAAAAAAAACGATACCAAAAACAATAGAACCTCGGCAGAACTCCAAAATCATATACTTTCAAACTACCATGACCAAAATAACCCTCCAAAACATTACACCTAACTCCATCATGTAGTAATGGCCTGCACCCTGTTCAAGCTCTTCGTCTGAAAACGGCATCAGCAGCCTCATGACGCTAACACAGCATAAAACACAAACAGTAGGAACAAGACTTCTTCCACCCAGAGCCATAACCTCTTCTGATTCAAAAACAGCTCGGGTATCACGCTTTCTCAACCGGCCTTTCCTCATTCCCAGTTTGTGACAATCATCTCATTTGTCCCATCCAGTAAAACTCCCAAAAAACTTACTTCATAGTCACATTACCCCTGCTAGAAGTATTCAAATCCGAAGCATCGAAACTAAGGGACTAGATATATTACACCAAGAGAAGGCAAGAAGAAAAGACTTGGGTAACAAAGGTCGACAGGGAAAAGGGAAGGAAATTTCCAGTCTGCAGGTAATCGATCTGGGAAAGCATGCAAGCTACATTTACGTAAACCAACCAAGAGATATAACCAAAGGAGCCAGCAGAAGGAAAGGAAGCAAAAGGAACCAGACACATTATATCTCTCAAACCTCTGACTCAAACGAATATCAAAATTGAAACACCCCATCACAGAATTGTGAAACAGACATTAGTGAACTCTTCCATTGCTCTCTATACCATTTCTAGAACCGCACAACCCACTTTTCCTCTTCATTTTTTTTATATATATATTCTATATTTTATATTTTTTTTTCTTTTTTCTTTTTTCCTTTTTTTTTTCTTTTCGAAAATTTCCCAAAAAACCAAACCCACGAGCGGTAGAATCTTAACTCCTTTACATTCATTTTCCAATCATAAAAGCTAATCATAACTGACCATCCTTCCTCCTCCCAA
The DNA here is from genome assembly GCA_030278955.1 of Hygrophila difformis. Taxonomy (NCBI): domain Eukaryota; kingdom Viridiplantae; phylum Streptophyta; class Magnoliopsida; order Lamiales; family Acanthaceae; genus Hygrophila; species Hygrophila difformis. The sequence continues at coordinate 33,619,711 of JAOANR010000014.1, read as the reverse complement.
GAGAAGACACGCCGACACATTTACCAGACATTCACTAGCTCCCCTAAGATTCCCAAACATAATGGTTCCAAACATCAAAACAAAATATTAAACTGCTGATGACAATCTCAAGCCAGCTCCCCATCAAGGCTTATAAGTACTCAGAGATGCAAGGTATCAATGGGACTAAACTCAGGAATGGATAAATGTTGCACAGCATTTGAGAGATAGAAAAAGGAGAGGTATTTCAGAAAGTGCGACAACGGGTGTGCATACCTAATGCCCTTAAGTTTCGATACACTGGACTGAAACCAAGCAAGCTCAATATGACAATAAAGCAGTTTATAGAGAATATTACCGATTAGTATGTCGATGAGCTTGGTATTTTCCAAATATGAGATCAAACAGTCCCTCCCCTATCGGTTGATTTTGTCTGTAATATATTTCGCACCCTCATGGCTCAGCAATCAGCTTCTAACTTGAGCATTTAACATTATGGTCCTCCCAATGTCAGTTTAGCATCGTCTTTTTTGCACAGCAATGATTATCAACACCAATGGGTATTCCCCATACTGGACAGTCGTCCTTTATAGTAGGGCCTTATTACTTCATCTCCGTGTGAGTTACCTGTTCAAAACAAAACAAAGAAAAACTCAAACAAAAGTCAGTGTCAACGGTCCACCGAATTGTCCCTACACCTCACTACCCATCCTTGAAATCCTCCTGCCCATCACCTCCCCTTATCGCCCACATCTCCAGACAACTACACCTAGCTCCGTATCCACCCTTCAATTCGACCTTTTCCAGCTGCCCCCCGTCTCGCCCATAGGTCCGCCATCTCATTTCTTTCCCTTACAATGTGCTGCACCATTACACAACCATATATATGGTTACTTAAAGCTACCCTTATTTTTCTTTGGCATATTTGGCAAAGTATATATATGGTTACTTAAAGTATATATATGGTTACTTAAAGCTATCCTTATTTTTCAAGTATATATATGGTTACTTAAAGCTACTCATCAGCTATTAGTGTCCGGTTCATTCTGTCCATTATTCTGACTCCAAGTGGTTTCATCACTCTTTCTATTGTTATCGGGGTGCTAATAACATTCATATCTATAAAAATAGAATCTACAATAATTCAATATTTAATATTTCACTTTTTTTTTGTTACAACTGGCGCTCGACCGTCAACATAGGGGTAGTGAGAGTTGATGCTACGTAAATTACAAAGAGAAAAAGTGGATAGGAGGTAGCCAGATAAAAATATGTGAACTCTCAATATAAGTTTGGAAATCATAATACTTCACTTCATAATTTTTAGAATTGGTTTCCTTTGTACTTGAACCATTAAGAGTATAAAGAGCAAAAGATAGATTGATAAATATTTGGACATACAACCGTAAAATTGGGAGGTTGAGAGAATCAACTTAGCGAAATCCCTCCCTAAAGAACTGATTATTATAAAGTGTATTTTATCACTATATGAATATAGTATTTGAGAGTTAATTATCAAATGTATTTTATATAATATAGAATCTACCATTGGTTGTGTGCACAAATGAAATTTGTAGTGCACATGGGAATAAGGTTGTCCATATATATAAAGACATACTATACATAAAGACACGCCATTGGTACAACGAACAAAGTGGGGTTTGTGGGCACACAGTTTCTTAGCCATTTGGTTTCTCTTTACAAAGAGAAAACAAAGGGATCTTGTTGTTATTAACGTGCTCTTGTGCAGATTTAGTAGTTCCATGGTTGTTGAAACTACGACAGAACGACCGAAGCAGTTACAGTCAGACATGTGCGACAGTTTCTGTTGCTGTGCGTGTGTCCAACCGACCCACACGAGTCTAATTCGTATCTCTGTGTATATATACCTGTATTTAGACTCTGTGTATGTAGATTTGAGTTTATAGAGTTGTAACTTTTCACTTTTACACATATTACACACACTTAGTCGGTTTAGAGCTCTCTAGATTTGATCGTTCTATTTTCTTGAGAGTGTTAGGAAAATCCTTGATGTGTGTTTTACATTTTGAGAGATCTTTTCGTTCATCAAGGTCTGTGTTACATCGATTCAACAAGTTTTCTTGTTGAAAGAATTTCTTCATTCAAGTTTTTGGAGTTGCCTTGCAAAGGAACTCAAAGGAGATCTGAAGGATTGGTTCACGGCATCTGCTACACCTGAGTTTCAAGATCTGAGGATTCAAACAATCGGAGAAACAGGATTGGACGAGCTGTCCGGTGATCGTGGTTGTGGGGGAGTCCAAACAACGATCAGTCTACCAGCGAGGAAGTCTTGGTAACAGAGTCTGTTTTGATTGTGTAATTTTTAGGTCTAAGATTTTTGAGTGATAGTTTAGAGCCTGGATTGGAATCCCCCAGACGTAGGCCGAAGGCCGAACTGGGTTACCAAATCACGTGTCTTTACTTTCTGCTGCATTACACTGATTTGCACACTCTGATTCACACACTCACTATCGTTCACACGTCGTTCTAACGACTGCTCGACGACCGCGCTAAATCCAAGATTTTCACGTAATATCTGGGACCAACACTTGGTATCAGAGCGGCAGACTCTGATATAGTAGAGGCGATCTGAAAAATTTCTTGGAAAAATGAATAGAGAAGGCGCTTCTTTGTCAAGACCACCATTGTTCGATGGCACGAATTATAGATATTGGAGAACTCGGATGAAGATCCACCTTATGGCACTTGGAGATGATGTTTGGGACGCAGTCGAGACAGCCTGGCAACCACCTACTCGACCACGAGCTACAGCTGAAGGTTCTACGGATCCACCTGGTAGTCGACCGGCAACGAAGGCTGAATATACTCAAGCGGAAAAAGATGCCAAGAAAGGGAATTATACGGCCTTAAATGCGATTTTTAGCGCCATGGACGAAACGCAGTTCCAGCTAGTCACAAACCACACACTGGCTCATGACGCATGGAGGACTCTAGAGGTTATGTATGAGGGTTCTGAAGATGTTCGGGCTACCAAATTACAGCGAGTTGAAACCATGTTCGAGAATTTGAAGATGAACAAGGATGAATCTATTTCGGTCTATTACGGGAGGTTCAAAGATATTGTAAATCAAGCCTATTCATTGGGATTGATTTATGATAATCAAAAATTGGTTCGAAAGATGTTGAGGACTCTTACCAAGAAGTATGCTCCGAAGGTTGCAACATTGGAAGAATTGGATAAATTGAACACCATTACATTGGATGGCTTAGTGGGAATTCTTCAAACATAAGAGATGAACCATCTTGAAGAAGAATCATCAAGGAGTATTGCTCTCAATGTGGAAGAAGAAGATTCTGGAAACTCCTCTGAAGACGATGTATCTTATATTTCCAGAAAAGTGGCAAAGATGTTGCAAGACAGACGTACAAAGAAATTCTACAAACAGCAAGGTCGCAGTTCCAACGATGTTCCGACGACGGACAGACCACCTCGGCAGAGACTTCAAAAGAAAGGATAGCAGCAAAGTTGATCGTTTCAACAACAAGAAGAAGGACTATGACAAGCCGGACAAGTTTGCCTCGGTGATTTGCTATGAATGTGGAGGCCAAGGACATGTTCGATCTGAATGTGCCACAGCCAAAAGAAAGGAAATGCGAGAAAAGAAGGCACTGCAAGCTACTCTAGGTGATCAAGACGATGACAGAACCACTGAAGCACAGAATTCAGATTCTGATGAAGTCGTTGCATTCACTCTAAGAGAAACAAGTCCTACTATAAAAGGTATTGTCAAGTCAATATGTTTTTCACCTAATAATTGTGATTCTGATTCAGGTGAAAGCGATGATGAGTACGACCAATTACTTGCTGATTACAACGAACTCAAAGAGGATTTTGAAGTTGCTGTTCGGGAAAACAAGAAGTTGTTAGGACAATTGGCAGACGTCGGAATTGCTTATGATCTTGAGGTTGAAAAGAATGAAAACTTGCAAAAGGAGAACAACACCCTTAAAAGCAGAATTCATGTTATGGAGAAAGAGTTTGATGATCTCAAAGCAAAGAACAATGAACTTCAAAAGGTATCTAAAGGTAAAAATCAACTTGATGAAGTTTTATCTATGGGAAAACGTATTGGTGATCAAACAGGTTTAGGCTATAAAAAGCAAAGCACTCCTAGCAAAACAAAGTTTACAAGTGGAGGTTTCCTCACTTCAACTACTGATTCACCACCTGAGTTGATAGTCGGAGAATCGTCCAGACGACAGAAGGACTGCCTGTACTGCAATTTGCCTGGACACACAGCTGAGACATGCATGCGGATTCTAAGAGATCTTATGAATGGTAGACCAGTCGTATGGCCTGATCAAAAGCTTCGAAAGAAATTCAGAATGCAGAAGGCATGGATACCTAAAGGTAAAACTAATAATAATAAAGATTCTGCTTGTTTTGTAGTTCTTTCGGTGCAGGAACAACATCGAAACGAAAAATGGTATTTTGATTCGGGATGTTCAAGGCATATGACGGGAAGAAAAGATGTCTTAGACAACTTTACTGAGAAAGATTGTGGAGCCGTTATGTATGGAGATGGTACAAAAAGTAAAATTGCGGGTTATGGTAAATCTAAGGATGTTACTCTTTCTAAACTCTCTAAAATATTCTATGTAAATGGTCTTACTACTAACCTTATCTCTATTAGTCAACTTTGTGATGAAGATCTGGAGGTTAGGTTTACTAAACATAGATGCATAGTATATAATGATCAAAATGAGATTGTTATGATGGGAGGCCGTAGCAAGAACAATTGCTACATCTTGAAGGATGACATTCCACGGATTCTACTGACCAAGGATGATCAGACTACTCTATGGCATAAGAGGCTTGGTCACATTAACTTTCAGTCACTGCATAAATTGAGTAACTCGAATGCTGTTCGCGGGTTGCCGCAACTACAGAAGAACGATGAAACCATCTGCAGAGATTGCGCCAAAGGAAAGCAAACCAGATCGAGACATAAGAAGACTGATGATATTAAAACAAAAGAATGCCTCGACCTGATACATATGGATCTTATGGGTCCAACCGAAGTGGAGAGCTTAAATGGTAAAAGGTACATTTTAGTATGTGTTGATGATTTCTCTAGATATTGTTGGGTTTTCTTTCTTAGGTCAAAAGATGAGACTTTTGAGTACTTTGAGGCCCTGAGTAAAAGACTCATGAATGAGAAGCAAAGGAAGATTGCACGAATCCGAACCGATCATGGCAAGGAATTCGAGAATCAGTCGTTTGATCGTTATTGCGACGACAATGGAATTACACATGAGTACTCAGCCCCCAAAACACCACAGCAAAATGGTGTTGCTGAAAGGAAGAACCGAACATTGCAAGAGATGGCTAGATCAATGCTTCACACCAGTTCAATGAGCAAAAGATTTTGGGCGGAAGCTATTAACACTGCATGTCATATCATCAACCGAGTGTTGTTGAGACCACACTCCAACTGCACACCTTATCAACTTTGGAATGGTAAAACTCCCACGGTAAAATACTTTCATGTTTTTGGATGCAAATGTCATGTTTTAAATGATAGAAATCAATTGCATAAGTTTGATTATAAATCTTTGGATGGATATTTCATTGGTTATTCGAATAATTCTAAAGCATATCGTGTTTATCTTACTAGTGATAAGAAGGTTATTGAATCTACTAATGTTCTCTTTGAGGATCTTGATCTATTAAGAAACAGGGTAGATGATGATGAGTTACCTCTTACTCAAAATCATGAGAATGCTAATGGTGCTGAGCAATCTGTCACTGAAGAAGAACATGTTAGTCCTAATGTTCCAGATAGAGGCCCTGATAAAGATTCTGAACCAGAAAAGGATGCTGATACAGACACGGTTGTCGAGACGACAGCAGAACTACCGTCTGAAATTCAGAACAAGAGAAAAGGTTCTAGAGTGAATAAACATCATTCAACACAGGATATTATTGGAGATCCACAAGGTCAGAGACAGACTAGGCATAAAGAGATTAATTTCAAAGATCTAGCAAGCTACAATTGTTTTGTTTCTATGGTTGAACCAAAGAATACATCTGAGGCGTTGAAAGATGAGTACTGGATTGCTGCAATGCAAGACGAGCTACTGCAATTTGAGAGGAATGCTGTCTGGGAGTTGACAGAACCACCGCAGAACGCCAACATTATTGGAACGAAATGGGTTTACAGGAATAAGACGGATGAGAAAGGTAATATCATAAGGAATAAAGCAAGGCTAGTTGCACAAGGTTATACCCAAATTGAAGGTTTGGATTATGGCGAAACATTTGCTCCCGTGGCAAGGATGGAAGCGGTAAGGATACTTCTTGCAATCGCGTGCTCTTTGAATTTGAAGCTGTACCAAATGGATATCAAAACAGCCTTCCTTAATGGTAAAATCAAGGAAGAGATTTATGTTGCACAACCGATTGGATTTGAAGACCCGAAGTATCCAAATCATGTTTATCGAGTCAAAGGAGCCTTATACGGATTAAAGCAGGCACCCAGAGCCTGGTATGAAAGATTGTCAAAGTATTTGGTGAACAATGGATTTAAGAGAGGAAATGCAGACAAGACGTTGTTTGTGAAGCGTCAGAACGACCACTTAACGATAGCTCAAGTGTATGTTGACGACATCATTTTTGGATCGACGTCAGTCAAACTCAGAAAGGAATTTGTTGATGCTATGAAATCAGAGTTTGAGATGTCTATGATGGGAGAATTACACTACTTTTTGGGATTACAGGTTAAGCAAGAGGCTGATGGTATTTTTCTGTGTCAAGAGAAGTATGCTAGAAACATGTTGAAAAAGTTTGACATGGATGATTCTAAAGTAGTCAGAACACCGTTAGGACAACAGGAGAAGCTGAGCAAGGATGAAACTGGAAAGTCAGTGGATCAAAAGACTTATAGGAGTATGATTGGAAGTCTACTGTACCTCACTGCTACAAGACCAGATATTTCATTTAGTGTAGGTGTATGTGCAAGATTCCAATCCGATCCTAAGGAGTCTCACATGAAAGCAGTAAAGAGGATCATGAGATATGTTAAAGGAACAATGAATATTGGAATTTGGTTTTCAAAAAGGTCATCACTTGACTTGATTGGATTTACAGATTCTGATTGGGCAGGTTGTTGCGACGACAGGAGATCTACCACTGGAGGCTGCTTCTACTTGGGAAACAATCTAGTAAGCTGGTATTCCAGAAAACAAAACATCGTAGCTCTATCAACAGCCGAGGCAGAGTATATTGCTGCCACATGTTGCTGTTCACAACTTCTTTGGATGAAGCAACTACTCGAGGACTACGGTATTCATAAGGATGATTTTTTAGTTTTCTGTGATAATACTAGTGCAATAAATATTTCTAAAAATCCTGTTTTACATAGTAGGAGTAAGCATATTGATATTCGTTATCATTTTATTAGAGATCTTGTAGAAGATAATGTTTGCAGGATTGAGCATATAGCGTCGTTGGAACAACGGGCGGACATCCTTACAAAAGCTTTAGATGGAGAAAAATTCGAAGGCCTAAGAAGCACCTTGGGTCTTTCTTATCATAATTAATCTATTTTACAATTGGGCCTGACGAATTTCATGTTTGAGTAATATTTTTGCAGGCCCATCATAAGCCCAAATGGAGAAATCCTATCCGGAACACCATTATTGCACTCGGCAGTTTTTGTGACGTCATAGCACCCCTGCAGCTGGCCTGTAACTGCTGCAACCTTGTCAATCACGTCGCACGTCTCTGAAACCGCCGAACGACTCTTCCCCTTCCGGCCACTCTCTCCATTTAAGGTCTACTTCTTCTCCATTTTACTTACAGCTTTTCTCTAACCATTTTCTTTAAGTGAAGTTTCAGAAATCCGAAAATGGTGAATGTTTCCGACCCCGATGCTCCTCATTCCGCTACCTCCTCCACGACGAGTTCGTCGTCTGGGACACCGCTGGACGCCCAACCTATCTCGGTGCTACCACCTGTTCTCTATCTTCCTCCTCCTGCTGCTGCTGGAACTTCCGAGCAGCCACCCACTGAGAATCAGCCAGTCCCCCAAAATGAACCAGAAACCCCAAATCAGCCTAACCCTAACCCAGAAATTACTATTGATCCCTCATTTGTTGACCAAGTTGTTCGAGAAATCAATGCTGAGCATCAAACGCCACCACTTTCCCCCTTGCAAAATCAAGGTTTGCACGACATGACTCAAGAGGAACTTGCTGATGTTACTGCTTCACAGCAAACTGGAGGTCCTACTGCTGTTGAGACCACACCAGAACCACGAAGGAAATCAACCAGAAAGCGAAAGGAGCCCACTCCTACGCCCACACCAGCACCCGTAGTCACAACTTCGAAGAAACCACAAAAGGAACCAAGGCCACCCCCTCCTGCTTTGAAAGCCGAAGATGCTTACAGTCTCAAGTTCTACACACGAGACATGAGGACATTCTCGAAGGAAGTTCTTAAAGGAAAGGAGTTCAAGCCCGAAGAGATTTTCAAGCATAATCACTATGACGTTTTAGGCTTCTCGGATCTCTTGCAAGAGAGGCATTTGACGTATTGGGCTAAGGGTCTCACACACTACTCACCCAGTCATGTTCGAGAGTTTTATGCGAACTTACATCCTGAGATCCTCACTCCTAATTCTGCTTGGTTCGGTAAAATTTACATTCGCGGTCAATTTCATGAACTAACTCCTGCTGTGATTCTGAAGTTGTTGAAGCTACCACCCAACGATGATATGAGCGACTGTTTGGATTTGATGCCGGAAGATACTCTCACTACTGCACTGGAGATTTCTAACCAGAAAGTTAAAAACTTTGGACGCAACAAATTCAGCATTAAGGAGCTAACACTGAAGTTCTACTGCCTATATCAGTTTTGTAGTGCAAACATCCTTCCGACGTCTAACCAGTCTCAAGTCAGCACTATGATGGGTAAATTCATACTCTGTGTGGACAAACATATGGGTCTAATCAATTTTGGATATTTTCTTCTTAAGCAAATGCTAGGGTACACCTCTGGGAGAATCAAGAAGACAATCAACTTACCCTATCCAGCTCTCATTACCGAATACCTTCTATCCATTGGTGTGAAGATCAAAGAAAAGCATTTGGTTGCTTTGAAGGAGTACAAACCACCACCACACTTGATGGACATGCATAATGACATCAAAAATGGCCCTCCTCTAACTGGTCCTGCACTTGTACACCAATTGAAGCAGCGGATCCTTCGTCAGAACGAACGGCTGACAACCTGGAGCCAGGAAGCTATGGCTATAAAAAGGGAGAATCTCAAAATTCTTCATATGCTTCCTTTGTCTTTTGATGCTTCTGACTTGCAGGCAGATGATGAGGATGTTGCTCTTGATGATGAAGAGTGATATTCCATCATGGGGGAGATGGATGGTGTTGGATGGTACTGACTGGTAGTGATGACAACTGGGTAACGATATTTCAAAACTTTGGTTATTGTTTTTGGAAGTTTTATTGCTGGACAATATTGATGGATGTTTTTGATAATGATTGTTTTTGATGACTGTTATTGACTGGATATTTCTGAACTGGATTACTTTTGGATTTGAACTATTATTGGTCTGTAATAGTTAGGTAATTCTGATAACTGCTGAACTACTTGTTTTTTAATCTGCTCTGATGATTTTATATCTGCATTGTGATTCTACTCTGAATGTTTGATGGATGTTGTTTCTGAATCGTTTTGACTCTTCTGTAACATCCTATTTGTGTATCACATTGTTTTGCTCTGATATGATCTCTTATACTCTTTGGACTTAGATAGTTTCAACACCATTTGGTGATGGAATTATCATCTCCACAAGAGTGGGGGAGATTGTTGTTATTAACGTGCTCTTGTGCAGATTTAGTAGTTCCATGGTTGTTGAAACTACGACAGAACGACCGAAGCAGTTACAGTCAGACATGTGCGACAGTTTCTGTTGCTGTGCGTGTGTCCAACCGACCCACACGAGTCTAATTCGTATCTCTGTGTATATATACCTGTATTTAGACTCTGTGTATGTAGATTTGAGTTTATAGAGTTGTAACTTTTCACTTTTACACATATTACACACACTTAGTCGGTTTAGAGCTCTCTAGATTTGATCGTTCTATTTTCTTGAGAGTGTTAGGAAAATCCTTGATGTGTGTTTTACATTTTGAGAGATCTTTTCGTTCATCAAGGTCTGTGTTACATCGATTCAACAAGTTTTCTTGTTGAAAGAATTTCTTCATTCAAGTTTTTGGAGTTGCCTTGCAAAGGAACTCAAAGGAGATCTGAAGGATTGGTTCACGGCATCTGCTACACCTGAGTTTCAAGATCTGAGGATTCAAACAATCGGAGAAACAGGATTGGACGAGCTGTCCGGTGATCGTGGTTGTGGGGGAGTCCAAACAACGATCAGTCTACCAGCGAGGAAGTCTTGGTAACAGAGTCTGTTTTGATTGTGTAATTTTTAGGTCTAAGATTTTTGAGTGATAGTTTAGAGCCTGGATTGGAATCCCCCAGACGTAGGCCGAAGGCCGAACTGGGTTACCAAATCACGTGTCTTTACTTTCTGCTGCATTACACTGATTTGCACACTCTGATTCACACACTCACTATCGTTCACACGTCGTTCTAACGACTGCTCGACGACCGCGCTAAATCCAAGATTTTCACGTAATATCTGGGACCAACAGATCTTAGATTGCTCATTGGTCCATGTTGTTGACAAAACACAACTACAAAAGCATACATATATGGCTGTCCAACACACTAACAAACAGAAACACAATATGGAATTATGGATATCTATCATCACCTACTTTTCTGCACTCACTATTACTTATATTCAATGGAAAAAAAACTCATTTAATCCTGTATGTTTTTTCAATTTCCAAAATCATCCCACAAATATTGAATTAGACGAATCCGTTAATTAACTATTCTAATCATTGCCGAACCCGTACATGAACCCGGTTTTTTGGCAAATCATCGCTGAACCCGTCCATTAACTACCATAATGAGGGGATGGGTTCGGCGATGATTAGCGAAAAAACTGGGTTCATGGACGGGTTCGACGATGAGTAAGATAGTTAATGGACGGATTCGTCTAATTCGATATTTGTTGGATAGTGTTGGAAATTGAAAAAACTTATTAGAATAAATGGATTTTTTTTTTTTCCTATTACCCTTATTGTAAAAGGTATGGCTCCGCCCATGCACCATTTTTTTTTTTTGTTCCCTGTAATTATTTTTATTTTTCTTAATCATGGCAAATCCATTGGGTGTTTACTCCCAATTAAGAATACAAATGTTGGGGATGAGGACTTAGCTCAAGTGGTTAAGTCCATTGACTTCCAATGGAAGGTTGGAGGTTCGATTCCCCACCGGCCCCGTATCCCTCCTTTTAATTCCCTTTTGTAATTGTGTGGTATGAGTTCTCATCACTCCTTTTCAGGCCTTCAATGGCTCCTAAAAAAAAAAAAAAAGGAATACAAATGTCGCAACAAATTTACTTAGAGAATATTGATCAGTTCCCTAGCAAATCGGATGCAAAGTCTATATCATTAATTTATCAGAATATGTAGTGTTAAAAGGAAGCGGAATCCCCTTTGATAATAGTTCTACATACAACAGAGTTCCTGTCCAGAATCTTTAATATATGGATATCCAGAATGGCTTTGGTTAGGGTGCTGGGGCCCATGTCTCTTGATGTACTGTGACACATCCAAGCCATTGATGAAATATTGAAATCAATGGCTAAGATTAATACAAATGGTACTATTGTAATTTCAATAAGATCCAAATAATCTCTATTCATTTTTCTCAATTCTCATTCTCATACTTCTCTCTCCCTCATAATCTACTTTTTCTTTTTGGAATTTCTAAAATTTGATAGGAAATTTAGATTACCTGTATCGAGTAGGTAAATTTTCATACAAAGAATGTCTAAATCCGAGTTCGTTTGAGAAAGTTAGAGTCATTTGAAATTAATTGCGATTTTAAAAAACGTAACATTTACATTTCAGCGACGGTGGCTTTGCAATTCAGCGACGAGAGCTTTACAATTCAGCGACATAGAGCATGTATTTCAGTGACATAGCCTATACAACATAATTTTTATGACAAACTTCAAATGGCTCTAACTTTTTCAAATGAACTCGGATTTGAACGTTCTTTATATGAAAATCTATTTACTCAACAAAGGAATTTAAATATCCTACCAAAATTTAGAAAGTCTAACCAGATAAATATCATATTTTTAAAATAACGAGAATAAGATATCATTTCCTTTGAAAATCTGGTATTTATCAATTTGTAATTTCAAAAATTTGATAGGAAGTTTAAATTCCTTGCATCGAGTAGATAGATTTTCATATAAAGAATGTGAAAATCCGAGTTTATTTGAGAAAGTTAGAGCCATTTGAAGTTCATTGCGATTTTCAAAAACACAACCTATACATTTCAGCGACGGTGGCTATATAATTCAGCGACGGGGGCTTTACAATTCAGCGATGGAGGCTTTACAATTCAGCGACGGAGGCGTTATAATTTAGCGATATAGCCTATGCATCTCAGCGACGTAGCCAATACAACAAAATTTATGTGACAAACTTCAAATGACTCTAACTTTCTCAAATGACCTCCGATTTGGACGTTCTTTATATGAAAATCTATCTACTTAATGCAAGGAATTTAAATATTCTCTCAGATTTTAGAAAGTCTAAACATATAAATATCAATTTTCAAAACAACGAGCATAAGATATCTTTTCTTTTGAAAATTTGGTATTTATCTATTTGTAATTTCCAAAATTTTATGGGAAATTTAGATTCATTGCATCGAGTAAGTAGATTTTCAAATAAAGAACGTCAAAATCCGAGTTTATTTGAGAAAGTTAGAGCCATTTGAAGTGCATTACGATTTTCAAAAATACAGTCTTTACATTTCAGCGACGGTGGCTATATAATTCAGCGACGGAGCCTTTATAATTCAGCGATGGAGACATTACAATTCAGCGACATAGCCTATGCATTTCAACGACGTAGTATATAGAACAAAATTTATATTAGAAACTTCAAATGGCTCTAACTTTCTCAAATGAGCTCGGATTTGGACGTTCTTTATATGAAAATTTATCTACTTGATGCAAGGAATCTAAATACTTGATGCAAGGAATCTAAATATCCGATTATATTTAGACATTCAAAATAGAAAAATAGCAAATTAAGAGGAATGAAAGACTGACGAGTGAAAGAAATGAATAAAGATAATTTCTCTATTATTATGCCATGAATTGTGTCAAAAGAGGGCTAACTTATGCAAATTTTTTATATGATCTTTATTTAAGGATAGAATCACTAAATTAATTTTGTGAATGATTTTATTACTAAAGATATAATTATTTATGTTTGACTATTCTACCCTTTTTATTTTATAGCCATTGGATATTTTTGTATGGTTGAGATGATTTGTCTTGATGTACTACCATTCACATTGGTAGTAGCATAACCATTCCCATCCAGAATTGCTGCAAATTGTGGGAGTTATGCTGGATTTTTTTTTTTCTCGAGTGATTTAATTCCTTATAACGTCATTAGAGATTTTGGAAAGACAACTCATCATATAATTAATACAATGCTATAATTATGGTAGATTTATTTATTCCTATTATGAGATACTGAAAATATCATAGCATTTTTATATTATAGCATAGCATACCAAAAATAGCATAACATTTTGAATGGAGATCACATCATAATTTTTTTATCTGTAGCGCAGCATTTTTTTAATGTTTAAAAAATAAAATTATTATGTTTAGCACATCATTTTATTATACGGAAAATAATATTATTATGTTTAGCACATCATTTTTATTTTCATTTTTAGCATAACATTATATAAAAAGTGATATCAAATTAATTAGAAAAATTACCAACAGCAGTTGGCTTGAGTGGATGGAGGCTCTAGTCGCTTAAGCAAGGTCTCGGGTTCGAGCCTTGTGTATGCAAAAAACTACAGAAATGCGCGCATAATCTGCCCCAATTATAGTGCATATAGGAATGCAAAGAAAATAAATCAGCCATAATGATATCATTGCAATAAATATGATTGAATGTGTTTCCTTGAAACAATAGTGATGTTAATAAAGAGTTAATTCAATCAAAAATATTCCAGCACAACTCCCACCTTTTATAGCATTTCTGGATATCCATAAAAAAATAAAATAAGGATAGGAACTCAATTGGTTCTACATATAGTATAAGTGATGCAAATCTATTAATTATAACTAATGAAGGATGGGAATATAGACCTATTTATTACGGTATACTATATTTTTAATTGTCAATTCAGACCAATAATTTGGGGAATGAGACTTGACCTCATTAGTCATCTCCTTTACCTTTCAACCATAGGTTGGGGGTTCGATTCCCACCCGGATCCCATATCCCCTTTACCCCCTTTATAAATTATGTAATTTGGTTCCCACACATCTTTGTCAATACATAGGTATCAATGTTTACCAAAAAATATTCAAATCAATAATTTTTTAAATTAATTAATTTATTCTATATGTCCAACCATGCTAATCATCAGTGGCGGACCCAAAGGTTAGGTTATAATTTTTTTTCCAATCATAAATATACAAAATAAGACAGTTTTGTTCATAAAAAGTACAAAATATGACAAAGATTTAACAAAAAATTAATAATACAATATGTAAATTAATCTTCATCATTTGCACAACCATCAGAAAGACTACTTAATTGATATCGCCGGCTACCCATCTTCTGATATCGTTGCAATATTGATTCATTGTTTATATAATTGAAAATATTTCTTTCAATATATGTCACTATAGTATCACTCAGAAACTCATTCCCCAATCTATTCCTCAAATTTGTTTTGATAAGATTCAATGTCGAGAATACCCTTTCAACTGTAGCTGTGGCAACCGGTAAGACCAATGCTAAATTCAATCAATTTATAAATAAACGGAAAGATCATATCATTTCCAGTTTTGACCATCGCAACTGCAAGCCCTTCTATACCTTGAAGTTCGGAAAAATTATCACAGCTCTTCACATGTAAAATGAAAACCTTTAATTGATTATATAACATGATACAATCAATTGATGAAAATTTACTTGAATAGAGTTCAGAAAGATGAACTAATCGGTCTCTATCAAACTTGGAGAATTGAGCTTTAGGATTAAGACAAGAAATACAAAGTAGTAACTCCGAACTTGTTCCAGTGAATCGATTATTCATCTCTTGATAAATTAAATCAAAAGCCTATGAAAAAAAATATTCAAGTTAGCTCAAAAAAATTAATATAGAAAAATTCATAATAAGTCAAATTAAAATAATAAAAATACTAACCGCATTGAATATTTCTACTTTATAACGATAAAAGTATGTGATTTCTTGTTTGGCACAGCTATAAGGCCCACACAATGACAAAAATTTATCACAGTTAGAAACAAGAATATTTCTTTTCTCTTTCTCATTCACACAAAACCCGGTGACTCTTTTCAAGAAGTTGTCCCTTCTTCCTCCCTCATTGATTGTAGCTCTTTTTCGTGGTAGAAATCAATTCCACTGCATTTACAAGATTTTGATTTTTAAGTTGCAAGGCTTTAAAGAGCTCATTATGGTGGCAAGAATGTCTATCATCGAAATACATATTGAACGCAAATTCAAAGCTCTCATTTTTTTTCTATCAAACCATTTACTTAGCCCTTTTGATCCGGAGAAGTGCCATCTTCACATACATCATAAACATCCAAGATTGATTCCCACATATCATACAAGTGAATTAGAGTCATGTTGTAACATAAAAAGCTCAGCAACACTCAAGAACTCACCATTTTTGATTGAACACACCGTTGGACATCGTTGTTCCAACATCCACTGGACAACCCAATCCTAATGCTCAGTGATGCGAGCTGCCCACCTTTGGTGTAGCTATTAAAACATTAAGCTAAAAAATCCAAACCAACATATTCAGCTCATATTCATTTTCTCCAAAGATAAATCTAATCAAAGACTGAAAATGAATAATAAAATACTCAAAGCAATCCTATCAATATGGTAGAAAGATTACCCAACTCAGAAAACCTTTTTCATGGATAAACAACAACTTTTCCTTAGATTTCCCCACAGACCCAACAGCTCTCCAATGGTGTTTTCTCTGCATTGTGTATTGCATCTAGCCTCCACAAATGATGGAATAAACCTACAAAAATAGAGGCTCCCGAATCCCAAGGCCCATTGAACTGCAAAAGGCCTGGTCATGGGCCATTACAGCTAATTGTACTTTTTTTTTTTCTGAAGAACACAACTCAATGTTGAAGGGTTGTATCAACATCAGAATAATAACGAGTATCTGCACAGAAATTCAAATCTGTTGTAACAAACATTGCCACGTCAGCATCCTTTTAGTCCATTCTCCACCTACAACTCGCGTTGTTTATGAGTCATCGTGACAATTTGAGGACGGTGTTGATCATCTCACAATACACGGCTCAAATACTCAACAATCTCCCCCTTTGTGGATATGATCAACTAAAACCATTATAGTGCTCATGAACAACAAAATCATACCTCATTCTCCCCCTTTTTGATATGATCATTGAACAACACCATCTTTGCCTTTTTTTCTGTTTGTTCCACAGTAGTTTAGAAAACATGAAATCATCAGCAGAAATATGCATCAGGTGTTTCCCTTTTTTTAAGGCACCTGCTTCTAATTCATCAATTAATTTCCAGCAAAACTTCTAATTAAATTAAACTCATCATTTTATACTCCCCGTTGCATTATGCCACATCTATTCCATGTTGTTTTTCTATAGTCAGAACATCAGCATCATCAACAGGATATACTAGAAATAATTTTCCCTCTCATACCTTTAGTAGCTCAACTGTACCATCTCCCTTCTAATGGATCGGGCCCACAAAATATAAATTATTTGTAATCCAGGGTCCCAAACACAACAGGGTGCTAAGGAGAGTGTCACAAGCCCAAGTTACATCTTTGCTCTTCAAGCCTTTCTCTATCAAGAGACTTAGTCAGGTAGTCTGCACGTTTTTCAGACGTCGACATCCGTTGCACATCCTCAATCCCATTTTCACCAAGGCAATTGCATTGTGACTTCTTTGGAACCCAAACTCTTCTCAACTTAATCTTCTTGGGTAGTTCTTCAATAAGCCAGACAACAAGAAAACCATTCATCGAATCCTTTGCAATCCTAAAACATTTATCAGTTATATTTCCTGGAAACTGGTAATAAGTACAATCCTTGTATTGTTGAAACTTCTGAATATATCTTTCTTTGTAGATTATTCCGACTTGTTGCCGATCAGTTGTTTCAACAACCTTCTTAACCACTCCAGCAACTTTGGCTACAAAGACATTTTGATTTCTCATGGGGGATAATTTTTTTTCAAGAAATCCACCACGCACAAACTTAGTCTTAGATGGAGTAGTTGAAAACTGATATCCAATTCCATTTTGATCCTTGTAAGACTTTCCCATTGACAAAACTTCATCGAACTTCTCTTTTCCTTTCACCACTCTTTCCAACTTATGAACCTTTTCATCAAGATCTTTAGAGTCTTTCTTCAATACTTCTTTCTCTTTGATCAACACCTCTTTCTCCTTGATCAAATGCTCTTTGTCCTTGATCAGTGTAACTTTTTCTTTCATAAAATCTTCAATAATATCCTTGTATGTCAGATTTTCCATTTGAAGTACATCTTTCTCTTTTAATACTTGATTATAGGAAATCCTGATATCAGCTAGTTGTTCCAACAACATCTTCTTCTCCTTCACAACTGCTTTGTGGTTTTCATTTAACAATGCAGCCGCACAATCTTTATATATATACTTTATTATTTTTCAGTTGTGCCGACATTGCCATCGCCACTAATAGTAACTTTCCGAGGTTATGATACTGAAGCTTCCCTTTCTTGCTCATCTTCCAGATCAAGCTCGGCTAACCTTAAAGCCCCCACTCTGTTACCAATTGAAGGTCTCAAAAATGCTAAGATGAGTAGAAACCACCACAAATGCAGAGTATGTTCCTTACCAATCGTCAGGAAAACAGATCAATGTAATTTCGTTGTTAGTGTGTTGTCCAGACAACCAACAAACAACCAAATAAGCACACACATACAGAAAAAAAAAAAAAAAATCAAGAAAAAAAAGAGATTTGGTGACAGTTCGGATTATTCAATCCTACATTTGGGGGATACCAATCCAAGCACTTCACTAACTCCCAAAGGCTCATAATATCCTTTTGTGAACAATACCAAACAAATTACCACACCAAGACTCAGCAACACTCAAGAACTCACCCTTCTTGACTGAACAGACTGTTGGACATCGCTGTTCAAACATCCGCTGGATAAACCAATCCTAATGCTCAGTGATGCGAGCTGCCTACACGTGGAGTAGCTATTAAACCATTAAGTTCAAAAACCCTAAAAAACATATTCAACTCACATTCATTTTCCCTAAAGATAAATCTAATCAAAGACTGAAAATTAATGATAAAAGATTCGAAGCAATCCTATCAAAATGGTAGAAAGATTACCCCAACTCAGAAACCCATTTTGATGGATGAACAGCAAAAATTTTTCCTTAGATTTCCTCATAGACCCAGCAGCTCTCCAATGGTATTTTCTCTGTATTGTGTTGGTGTGTGAAATATTTTCCAACACAACCTGAAATGTACGATCCAAGTAATAAACCGGTGAAACCGGGTTGAATCCTCAGGGAACAGTGAATTGCTATAATTTATCAAATTTCTGCAGCGAATAAAATTAAAGTGCATGAATTATTGTTTATCTAGAATCCTAAAATTGCAATTAATTAAAATAAAGCAATTAAAATA
The DNA here is from genome assembly GCA_030278955.1 of Hygrophila difformis. Classification (NCBI taxonomy): domain Eukaryota; kingdom Viridiplantae; phylum Streptophyta; class Magnoliopsida; order Lamiales; family Acanthaceae; genus Hygrophila; species Hygrophila difformis. Next base: position 33,600,814 of record JAOANR010000014.1, on the reverse strand, counting down.
CCAATCAACAAAGCAACAGAGAGAGAGTTGATTAATCAGCTAGATGATGAATAGGGATCCCTAGATCTTTTAATTGTTGACAAACTTGTAATTGCATATAAAAATCCAATTTTTAATCAATTCAATTCATATTCAAAATAACCACAATTTAGAAACCTTTCGGTTTTAATGACATGCAATTCCTCCGGCTAGTGATTATCCTAAATTGGTTCTAACAGATTTTCACTGTTTCAAGCTACAAGTTATTAGAATTAATCTACCAATTATCTTTTGATTAGGTATTTTTCAATCACCTAAATAATATAAAGACCTAGTTCAAATCTCCTGTCGGTCTCACCAAACACACATAAGAATTGAACAGATTAACACTAAATTAACGAAATTCATACAATAAAAGCAAAATCAACAATATCCAAATCTAGGTCTCCCCAAACAATGGGTTTAGCCTAACATGTTCACACGAACACACAAAGTAATAAAGATAGAAAACATAGTCTGGTGAAACATCGGTTGAAGGAACACCAATGTAGGAATCTTGTCAGATCTTCAATGAGTTGCCTTCTTCTCCTCTTCTCTCTAGCTTGGATGATGGATGAAATATGGTGGCTGATGGAATTATGAAATCGGGGACTCTGATTAGGTCTGAAAATGTGCTATTTATGCTCCGGGATGCGAAAACCCTCGAAAACAAAAAATTGGGCCGAACTGCCCTAGCCTCTGCGCGCGCGCTATCTCCTCGCACCGCGCGAAGGCCGCACGCCATACTCGTCACCCTGCACTTGTTGCGCGCTATTTGTTGCGCAGTGAGCGAAGGCCGCGCGCCATGTCTTCCGTACCGTGTGGGCAGCGCACGGTACCTCGTCGTCGTGCGCTGATTTCGCCGTTTTCTTCCATTTTCCGAGTTTTTGAGCTCCAATTAACTTCTTCTTGGTCTCTTTGGCCTTTGGCTAGCAATGTCAACATAAAACGTAAAACACATTAAAATGCATCAAATCATAGAATGAGATCACATTTTAACATATATACTCAAAATCATTGTTTCTGTCAATTAATTGCATAATTTCCATCAATTAAACCTTTAACTCATTATGTAAACACAACTAAATATTGCACTTTGTGCAAGACATCATGTATATTGCGTCTAGCCTCCACAAATAATGGAATAAACCTAGAAAAACAGAGGCTCCCGAATCCCAAGGCCCATTGGACTAAAAAAGGCCTGGTCATGGGCCATTACAACTCATTGTACTTTGTCTTTTTCTAAACAGCATAGCTCGTTGTAGAAGAGTTGTATCAATATCAGAATAACAACGAACATCTGCACAAAAATCTAAATCTGCTGTAATAAACTTTGCGACGTCAGCATCCTTTTAGTCCTTTATCCACCTTACAACTTGCATTGTTTATGAGTCATCGTGACAACTTTAGAACGGCGTTGATCATCTCACAACACACGACTCAAATACTTATCATTTTTAATTATGTTTTAAGAGAAATAAAAAGATAATAGCGTCAACCCTAAATCCCTACCACCTAGACAAAAAATATTATGCCTTTCAAAAAAAATATAATTATATATATGTATAGTTTTAAGTATTGCAGACAAAAGTAAGTGCCTTTTTTAAATGTTGATAAAGGTCTAACATATTGGATTCTTATTTTATATTTAACATAATATATATTATAATATATACAAAATATATATGTATAAATATCTGCATATTCAGATATAAAAAAAATCTAAATAATAACCACACGATATCCAAATTTTTTCGAATACGGACGGATACTTAAAATCCCATATCTGGTCCCGTATTTGAACTTTGATATCTGTATCTATATCTGTATTAGCCAAATATCCACTAAAATAGAAAAATTCAAATTTGGATTCGGATTCAAATATAATCGAATACGGGATTAAATTGGGTGGAAATTATATGTCCCGCTTTCACCCATCCAAGGTGAAGGCAATGTTGAAGTGGCAACCTCCTGAGTAAGTCAGCAACATCAAGATTTTGTTGGGATTTGTAGGGTACTACACTATTTTATCGCGGGGTTCTAAAGTATCCCAAAGTCTCACACCAAACTGTTGAGTAATGATATCAAGTTTCAATGAGATTGTGATTGCGAGGAAGCATTTGAAAGATAGAAAGGATGGTGACCGAAGCACTAGTCTTGGTGTTTCCGGGTCAGGAGAGTACATCCCATACACTGATGCATCGCACAAGGGATTAGAATGTGACTTAATGCAACATGGAAGAATGATAGTCTATGCCTCCCAGAAACTCAAGCCACGAGTTTAATTATCCCACAAATGACCTTGAGATGGTAGCTAGGGTTCATGCCCTGAAGATAGAAATGGAAGCACTGCCTCGACGGAGCCAAGTGTAGGATCTACCACGATCACAAGAATTGAAGTGTTTGTACACTTCGAAGCACATGAGTGGAAGGCAAAAGGAGGTGGATAGAGCTACTCCAAGATTATGATATAGATTTCAACTATGTTGAAAGAAAAACAAATAGGGTCGATGATGCTTTGAGCAGAAATGAACACCATACCTTGGGAGCAATCAGCATGGCACTTGAATTATGTGAGGAAGTCAGAAAGCTGGAGATCACTGTGTTACCTTATGGTACATTTAGGCAACGACTTAATTCCTTAGTCGTACCTCCATTATTGCTTGATGAAATTGTGGCGAGATAAGAGAACTAATGATGATAATTCAGAAAGGCAAGGCAACGAGGTCTAAAATTTAAAGATTTGGAAAAGTGAGTTATGGGAGAGGCTCACTACACTCCATAGTTTTCTCTCATGTTGATGTATGGATTGTGATTTCTTGTGTTATGACTGCTCAATTTTTTCAGGAACTCTATTTCAAAAAATGATAAAATTTCCTTTATTCCCCGTGCTTGATTTCTTTTCCAACAACATTTGCAAGAATCTTTTTTTTTTTTTCATTGTTTACATGTTAGAAAATTAGGGATCTTGGCAATGCACAAGACACTATAAGAATTTTTCCAGAAGACCAAAAAGAAGATAAATATCATCGTCTAAAGTTTTGTCGCTTGCCGTTTTATCGCCTAATTCGCTGCCCTCATGCACCAGGTCACAAGAAAGACAATGAAATCCTTTCTAACAGGATGGACACGGCCCTCATATGTCCTACAAGCCACATATAAGGATGCGGAAAATTGCGAAGGTGAGATTATGTAATACGAGAGTGAGAATATGTGATATATAGTTTAAAAATGACATTACAAATCATGCTCGGGCATCACGGTCAAAAACCTTTTAATACCAATATACTCCAAATATATTCTCATGCCATGTCCTACCAAGTCATATGTAAATTAAGTGAGAAAAATCCACATTGGGTCTCATATAATTTTCTCTCACCCACTTTTGGTTCTACGTTTATGAAATTTGAAATTATCTATACTTGTTTTTTAATTTTCTAATTTGGTTTGATTTGGTTCGGTTCTGTTTATATTATTTGCAAATAGGAGTTATTTTTTCCATTAACCTGCATTTCGGTTATTCAGATACCATATTTTCCATATGATAGATCGGTTCGGTTCGGTTATAGTAATCCACAAATAGAGGATTTTTCTCAATTAACTGAATTTTTTGCTTTGGTTTCAGTTACTAATTTCGAATATTTGCTCGGTTCAGTTTGGTTAGCAAATACCTGGAAAATCCCGAGTATCCGAACCGTGTCAACCCCTAGAAATTTTTACTTTTTGTCCCATTAGATAATTATTTTTTCTAAATTTTTAAAAATTGCACATTGATCCCATATGAATATTTTATTGTTACAAAATAGACCAATTGATCAAAAGTGGAAAAAGTAATTATCTGGAGAAAATAATTATCTAATGGGACCAAATGTAAAAATTTCATTAACTTTGAAGCAAAAATAGGTGAGATAAAATCCTATAGTATAAAAGTGGATTTTTTTTTCCCATGTTAAGCCCATCCAATATTCAATAACCATTAGAATGTGTCCAACAAATATTGAAAATAGAAGTATATGTCAAAGATATATTCACTATATATCGATTTTGCCGCTACCATTCTATCTTTGCCTATGAGTATGCTTTGAATTTCGGTACTAGAATAGTGTTGACTTATATAGGCATTTGATGATTCATAATTGGCTATGATTGAATTTTGGATCGTGGGAGTGGGAGTGGGATGCATGCATTCCCTTACCAATTACCATGAGTGTTTTTCACATATACTATTAGGATGAGCCATGAGGGACACCATATGCACATGTATGTTTACTTGGATTTTTCTTATTGGCTATTTTGAACTGTTTTGTGGCTGCCCAGAAATTATGTGGTGCATGCATATATGGTAGGTCCCCTGTTGCCTAGTAAGACTTTAATTATGAGGAAAGGAATTTATTATCAACGCAGTCGAATTACAATTTTCACAGGAAACAATCCTCCGTTCTCACATCACACACGCATTACAACAGGAGGAGCTCTCAAAATGATGAATTATACAGCAAAAGACAGAGAGAGATACCAGACCGAAACAGTCAAGAACACAAGTAGCACAAGTATAAAGCTATATAGCTATTGTTCTCTGTTGCAGCCTGCTCCAAACTGGCCCACTCTCCTTTACCATATGCTCACAACAGAAACACAACGTTCCAGACAGCAAGGATTATGCATTCGAAAAAAAACTCCCGGTAAATAGAGCAATAGGAAGCTTCAAAGCAATGTTATTTGGATACAATCTAGAACTTGCTTCATTCTGCACGACTCGCCAACATGAGGATTGAAATGAATACATCGGATCAAAGGGACAAACGGGTCAACAGGATCAAACGGATAAAAGCTCGGCTGAAGGCAGGATAAGGCATCAGAAAGGATAAAAGGAAAAGCTATCAATGCGTTTCACAACGAATCCTTCAGGGCTTCTTGCAGGAAATTTCTACAGAATGAGCTCCAAAGCCAGACTACTCATGCAACATGACGCAAGACTCTCTTTCTCAACACCCGATCTATCTCTACCGTATACTCTTCAAAATAGCGTCATCCCCTCAATCTTAAATTGAACCAAGCATCCCAATCAACTCCTTTTTATCTTTTCCTTCTTCTTCTTATCTCCCCTTATATATTCAATTTTTTTTTTTTTTTTTACTACTCTCTTTTTTTTTTTTTTTTTTTTTTTTCTTTAGTCAATAGAAGTATTTTGTTGTTGGGCTGCTTTTTTTGTTTAGTTGTTGTGCTGAACCTCCTTCCTAATATTGGGCCACATAAACTTTGTTTTATTTTGTCAATTGATTGTTTATCATTTATTATTATTATTATTATTATTATTATTATTATTATTATTATTATTATTATTATTATTATTATTATTATTATTATCGTATTAAAGTTTCATTAATCTTAAAACAAATACTATAGGTGTACAGAAAAGTATATACTATTGAAAAGTAGAACAAGAAAGAGGATGTCCAAGCGCAAGCGCAGAACTACCCAAAAAGAAAAAAAAGGGTTTTACACTTTTTCTAAGGCTTTCTTCCCGGGGGAATAAGGGGAAAAATAACGGTTTGACTGATTAGAATTTGGAGATTTGGCCAGTAAGCCAATCATTAATATAGTAGTAATACTTACAATTTGTTAATTTTACAATTATATTATTTGATGTTTAGTATACAACAGATAACAACACTACAATAAATTCGCGGGAAGACGACGAAATTTTATTTAAGTCGTCGCCTGATGGATTTCATCCCTTGTTTGTCGCTTAACACGCAAGGCGACGAAATCCTTTCATCATTTTCTTAAGAAATTTTTTATTGCAAATTGTGGGAATAAATAACGGATAGCTTACTATAGTGTGCTTCTAGACAACCCCATAATGTATAGAAAAATAATATAATGTATATTCTAAAGGCGTAATTATATATAAATATATATCATCACAACTATATTATTGTCTCATACATAAATAATTTAATATATTACTCCCTGGTACCTAAATCAAAACCTTATTTGGGATGAGGACATAGTTGAGGTTCGATTTCCCACCTCTCCTCTATCCCTCTCCTTTATTCTCTTTGTAATTTGTATGACTTGGGCTCCCACCACCCATTTTCTAGCTTGGCTGTTCAGAAGAAGAAAAAAAAAAGTTTAACCTAATGCCATATTAATACCTAAATATACCCATTTTACCTCTAAAAGCATATCAAATTCTTTTTTAAAAAAAAGTTTTAAATAAAAATTGCATCATACAAATTGTTTTTTATGCCCTAAAAACTATTGGTGTTAAAGGATTCAAGGTTCATAATTTATGATTTGAGGTTCAGGGTTTAGAGTATTTTAACACCCTAAAAAATCCCAAAAAATATTGGTATTAAAGAATTTAGTGTTCAGAATATATTAGATAATACTATTAATATAAATAAACAAAGTAATTATAAATGAAATATAGGCAAATTAAAATTATCCAATAGAGAGTAATATAGAAGAATTTAAAATTAAGATAGTTAAGAGTATATAATATTTGATGTTGAGTTTTGTCATATTCTAAATGTTAATTTCTATGTGAGTGAAAAATTTAGTAGTAAGTGTCTGGAACAGGAATGATTCGGCCTAATTATTACTTATGTACATCATAATTGGATATATATGGTTTTTAAAATATTTATGACAATGTTCGAGTATGGTTTTGTGCTGTTATTTTCAAACTATAATATATTTTCACTCTTGTATTACATAATTTCACCTTCGTAACCAGTATTTTAAATTTTGCCGATATCCCCAAAATTTCGACCGAAATTTCGGATTTCGGGACAGCTCGAAGCGATATTTCACCTACAATATTTTTTTACAAAATTTCCTCCGAATCTCACCCGAAACCCGAAATTTTCCAAAATTTAACCGATATTTCCCGAAATTTTCCGAAATTTACTTTTTTTTAAAAAAATATTATTTTTCTAAATTTTAAAAATATCTTCTTTTAAAAAATTTGAAAAAATAAAATTTATGCTTCAAGACATATTGATTATGTCATCGATTTTAAGTCAAAATATTTTCAATCAATATGGTTCATGATATCAACAATATTATGAACATGTATATCATGGAATGAGTATTTTCAGCATATTGCTAGTTTATATAGCAACAGAGATAAGTTATTTTGGAATATCTCCATTTTCATCATCTCGAGAACTCGATGTGATTTTGTAAAAAAATTGCAAATATCTCCAAATTTCTCCCGAAATTTCAAATATCTTCGAAATTTCCATAAATTTATATATCCGATATCGACACCGATACCGACATTTAAAACCTTGTTCGTAACATTGTATACCCTAACCAGATTAATCATAATCAGGATATATGTTTGATCTTTTTTTTTTTTGGATGAGCCATTGAAGGCCTGGGAAAGGGGTGGTGGGAGCCCATGCCACACAATTACAAATGAGAATAAAAGGGAGGGATAGGGGGCCGGTGGGGAATCGAACCTCCAACCTTAATTTGGAAGTCAAGGGACTTAACCACTTTGGGCTAAGTCCTCGTCCCATTTGATCTATTTGCTATTATTATTCCACCATCCCATTTAATATGTCATGTTATTGTTGGTCATGTGAATTAAAGTAAATTTGATTTAGGAGTACCTGATCGGGTCCACATAAATGTTAGTGGGGAAACGGCGTTTATAATGAGACATCCAAAAAAGTATGTATAACATTTAGTTGGGACGCAGTATTAGATAAAAACATTGAATGGATGATGGACGTATTTAAGTGTAGGAAAGTTAATAGGCAGGCACAGTTGGTTTTCCACCTACTCCATGGGCCACGTCCCAATCTCCCATCCGTCACGCATCTCCATTTCTTTAATTGTATGTATGCATAATGCATGTTGTTTTCAACATGAGGATACAAGTGTACTCTAATAATAACTCCAATAATTGACCATTCATTAAAAAATGAAGAAAGAAAAATTCAATGGGGACGGGCGATTTTATAGTAAGTAGTAGTATATCATATATAGTATGCGAGATTCTAATTCAATTTAAAAATTGTAGGTGAGATTGGAACGCAATTGAAGGAGAAGGTAAGGAAAATGGTATTTTAAAAAATTGCTATAAAAGAATGCCTTCCAATCCCACCTTCAGTTTGCAAATTAAATTAGAATCCACCCACAATTTGCCATCGCATCGTATGCATACATTGCACTTAGTACTATATGATCATTGTCAATTTGCCATCCCAATACCCATAATTTCCAAATTAAATTCCCTCACCTAACAATCCACTAACATTTTTTTAGGAAAATGCTTGTATGACGTTTGTGCCATACATATACACTTCTCTAAATTTGAGTAATTTCACTGCTAGACAAATTGTGGATTTGGTAGCTAAAATTATTGTAACTAACGAATTTCGTTCATTAAAACTGTGATAGCTAACGAATTTCGATATCAAATTCGGCTGCTAACCTATTTAGTAACCAAATTTTACCAAAAAAAATTCGGTCGATAGAACAGAAAATTCTTTTTAGTATTTTGGCCTAAAATTTAATATATTAATTATTTATTTTTATTATAAATGAATGTATATATATATATATATAATATACGTGGGTAAATTTTAATATGGTCGACAATTCTAAGATTGAAGTTAGTCAATCATTCCTGGTTATTATTCTATCGGAGAGAGTAATGAAGGGAGGAGTGTGGTGCATGAGTGAAGATTAAAATGTCGTTATGTATGTGTGTACGAGTACGACTGCGGTCATTTATGGTCATTGGACAACTTCAATTCTTTACATGTGACATTGTGACCCACCTCTTTATTTCGTACACTAATTAGTCATTCTTTTAACTTGTATGCCTAGTTCACTTTAGAATATTTGTGGGAGCTAGCAGATTTGTTCGTTTTCAAACATTCATTTTGTCCAATGTAATTTCGTTATGCTGTTAGAGTTCATAATTAATTATAGTCCTTAAATTATAATACTAAAAATTGTGGGATTATAAATTTATAATCATATCTCAAGTGGCGTGATGGATTAATTCCATCATTTTTAAAGATGAGATTATATAATCAATCAAAGTACACATAATATTAGTTAAATGGGATTGGTTAATACCAACAACAATTGGCTTAGTGGATTGGGGTTCTAGTCGCTTAAGCAATGTCTCGTATTCGAGCATTTTTTATTCAAAAAACTGCTTTGAGATGTGCGTCCTTCATTGTTCATGAAAATCTTCGAGAGATTAGTTTTAGGTCCAATATGTCCCGGGGATACCCGATTTCACCAAAAAAAAAAAAAAAATAGGATTTGATTAAATTAATCAATCATATCCCTTACTCAATCCGTTGCATCAATACTGATCCTTTCTTTTATAACATGAATTGTTTTCATTTGTTTAACAACAATATCTCAAAATGTGTCTAATTAAGCTCTTAATTTATGTGCAAAGATAGAGTATTCTGTTGAATGGCGACGGAGGCTAGGGTTTCTGGCGACGCGGTGGATTCTCCCAAGGGCACGCCACCACATGATCCGGGTGGCAAGACTCAAACTTTCGCTCAAATTCTTCGACAAGATGCGTCGGCGTTTTCTGATAAGATGGAAACGGAAGAGGAGGCGGCTTCTCCCAGGCGCGATTTGCTTGCGGAGAAACTTATTCGCATGAGTTATGTGGATGGGAATCCGGCTCTGCCTGATTTCGTGATCGATGAAGAGTTGGACCGAGAGGCGGGGTTGGAATGGTCGGATGCCCTCGTTATCAAACTCTTGGGTATCACAGTTGGTTACTTTGCCCTGAAGGAACGTCTCTTGCGAATGTGGAAGCCTACGGGTGATCTCGATATCATTGATGTGGGCTATGGTTGTTATATTCTTAAGTTTTCTAATGTGGACGACAGGGAGAAGGTTGTTAATGGTGGTCCATTGCTCGTCTTTGATCACTACTTGGCCATAATGCCTTGGTCGCGCGAGGTCGTTCCGAGCACGACAAAGGTTAACAAAACCCTGGTTTGGGCGCGCTTGATGGGATTGTCTATCCATCGATTCAGAGAAGACATATTATGGGCTATCGCTTCCGGCGTGGGTGAGGTTATAAAGTTTGATAGGTGCACTCAGATAAGATCGAAGGCTCGGTTTGCACGTGTGTGCGTTGCATTGGATTTGGAACAACCGGCTACGGGGAAACTCCGGGTTAATGGACGTTGGATCCCCGTAGCTTACGAAGGACTGCACCTTATATGCACTAATTGTGGCCGCTATGGTCACTTTGAACGCGACTGTAGCCATGCAAGGCCTAATGTACCGGATGCTCAGCCGGCAGAAGCAGCGGAGGGCGTCGTTCATAAGGGCGCTCAACCAACTGAGGGTGTAGTTACTGGTGAATCCCATGCTCAGGCTGTGGGCGCAGCAGCAGGGACTGACGTGCAACATCCTGGCATTGAAAATAAGGACATGCATGGGGAAAGTGTCTATGGTGATTGGTGGTGGTGGCACGGCGAAGGGGGCGCCCTAACCGGAAACCTAGATGGGAGGCAAGCTCCTCTCGTAAAGAGACTAACGAGGAAGCTTTTGTTGAGGACCCTATAACTGGACGAGAGAAGGTTGTCGCTCAGGAGAGGCCGGCTGAGGAGGCTAAGGCGGATTATGCAAGGAAGGGTAAGGCTGTCTTGGTTGCCAATAAGAGTTCCCGGGACGCCCAATGCCCGGACTTGGAGAAGAATGATTCTTTGGCCATACAGGTTACCCCCAACCCCACTAATGCGATGGTGTTAGTGCCAGGTAATGGGTAAGGGTGACTCTCAGGCGAAAATTCGTAGGAAGTATGCTAATTCATCGAAGAGGCCCCGTATGGAGCATCGAGACAGGAGCTCATTAACATCCTCAGATGATGAGGAACCACAGCCGATTGATGAGGATGGACCTGTAGCAGGGGGGCGCTTTGCCCCCTTGATTGATAATGGAGACTCAAGGGACGAGGAATGGGCGGACTAGGATGATGTGAGTGTACAGTAAGTGCACATCTTGTTATCTTTCTTATTTTGTTATGGATTTTCAACCATTTTCGATTATTGCTTGGAATGTTTGTGGATTGATGAGTCGTACAGCTCAACGTTGGGTGAGCGATCTTATTTTGGAGCATAAGCCGGATATTCTATGCATTCTTGAGCCGAGAAGGCAATTTTCTAGAGTTCGAGTTTTTTTTCAATCGATTAGGCTATTTGCCTGTTAGCATCTCTGAAGCAGTGGGAATGGGCGGCGGTCTGTGGGTTTTATGCGCTCGTGGTGTTCCTTGCATTATCAATGTTCTTCATGAGCATGCTCGGATGATAACTATTGAACTTGTAAAAGGCTCCTGCCGATGGAATGTGACTGCATTATATGCCGATCCAAATTATCAAAGGAGGAAGGGAAATTGGGAAGACTTACGCACAATAGCTGCCACTATTGATGTGCCTTGGGTGGTGTTAGGCGATTGGAACGAGATTGCGTATCAAGAAGAAGTTCAGGGTGGTGTATTTCTGTCTGAACGTGCGGCGGAGCTCCGGGAAACTTTTGATAATTGTTTGCTGCTTGGCATGAAAACCCTTGGTCCTGAGTTCACATGGACCCGAATGGCAGGTGAGGGTAGACGGATTAGTAAGAGATTAGACAGGGGGATGGCTAATATTGCTTGGGATAATAAGTTTGAAGCCGGTCGAATTATTCATTTACCTCGATTGGGCTCAGATCACTGTCCGTTACAGCTTTTATGTGGCGAACAACCCCAAACAAGTACGGTGAAGCCATTTCGGTGGGAACATATGTGGAAAGAGCATGCCCTTTATAAAGATGTTGTCCGCGAGGGATGCCAGGTTGGAGGCAACAATCTGGGAGCTATTCTGAATGCTATTCAGGATAAATCTGGCACGTTCAATCGGGAAGTTTTTGGCAACCTCAGAGAGCATAAGCGCAAGCTAAAAAATCGCTTACGGGGGCTTGAGAAGCGCATGATTAATGTTGATTCGGCTTGGATGTGGCGACTGTATGGAGAAATCCGACAAGAGCTCGCTGATGTCTTATTGCAGGAGGAACTGCTTTGGCAACAAAAGTCGAGAGATCGATGGATTAAGGAGGGTGATCGCAACACTAAATATTTCCATGCCCGCACTGAAGTCCAAAGGAAAAGAAATAAAATTTTCTGTCTGCATATGGAGGATGGTAGATGGGAATTTAATCAAGTGAATCTACAACAGCATGCCATTGACTATTTTACTGCTATGTTTGCCGTCCCTCAGGTGGCTCCGGAAGGGGCTGAATTACCACAGCTACTGGCCATATCTGAGGCACACCAGGACGCTCTCAGCCTGCCTGTCGCGGAGGAGGAGGTCGAGTCCGCATTAAGATCGATGAGACCATTATCAGCGCCCGGCCCTGACGGCTATCCTGCGGCGTTCTTCAAGGAATACTGGGACCTACTAAAAACGCCCACTACGAATTTGGTGTTGGAAGCCATGACCACTCGTTCTCTTCCGGAAGGATTGGCACATGCTTATATGTATCTTTTGCCTAAGGTGGATGTGCCCAGTTGCTTGCGACAATTTCGTCCGCTAACTCTGTGCAATGTCACCTTTAAGATAATAACCAAGATCTTGGTGCGCCGTCTTCGCCCCATATTATGTGATGCTATTGGGCCGTTCCAATCGGCTTTTTTACCAGGTAGAGGGACATCGGACAACGCTATTCTGCTCCAGGAGCTCATCTCTTCTCTTGAACACCCGAGAGATACTCATAAAGCGGCCGTGCTTAAAATCAATTTAACTAAGGCATTTGACATGGTTTGTTGGAGTTTCTTGGAGGAATGCTTATTGGATCTTAATATTCCAGCTAGTTGCCGAGAGATGATCATGGCATGCGTCACCTCGTCCAGCTTCTCCTTGCTCTGGAATGGCTCCCCCATTGGCCATATCAAAGCGGGAAGAGGGTTGCGCCAGGGCGACCCGTTATCTCCATATCTTTTCGTGATTGTGATGGAAAAACTCTCACGAACCATTTTATCTGCTGTGGATGCGGGAACTTGGAGGCCGTTGAGGCTTTGCATTAATGGCATAGGTATATCCCACTTGATGTTTGCTGACGACTTAATCTTTTGTGCAGAATTGAAGCCGAATAGTGTACAGGTTATGGCGTCGATCCTGGAGCGATTTGGATCACGTTCAGGCCTCATTATGAATCCTGCTAAATCCAATGCCTACTGCTCGCGCAATGCCACGCCTGCGGATCGGGTTTTATTGGAGTCCTTGCTTGGAGTGACGATCGTGGATGAGCTTGGCAAATATCTTGGATTCCCAATCGTGCATGGGAGACTCAAAGCTTCACACTTTGATGGTCTTCTTCAGGCTATTCAGTCACGCTTAAGCTCATGGTCTTCATTCCTCTTGAATCGCGCTGGACGCATTACGCTTGCAAAAGCTGTGCTCAATTCCTTGCCGGTTTATGTGATGCAAACCCACTTACTCCCTATTGGGGTTTGTAATAGGATTGATCAGATCGTGCGACGGTGGATATGGAAGGGCGTAGAGGGTCATGGTTTACACTTGGTAAATTGGAAAGTTGTAACTCTACCTCGGAAGTATGGAGGGTTGGGTGTTCGCGCTAGTAGAGACATGAACATAGCATTGATGGGTTCCAGAGTATGGCACTTTCTGACGGAACCAAACAGGTTGTGGGTTGCCGTTCTTCGAGAGAAGTATGGCGTGGAGGCGGGCTTGCTGCCTCGGGATCACTATCGTGGGACGAAGGTGTGGAAGTCTCTGGTGAAGGTTAGTGACATATTTAATTCTGCTTATGGCGTTCGGATTGGCTCAGGCACTTGTTCCTTTTGGTTTGCCCCTTGGTGGGAAGGAAGAAATTTAGCAGATTCGGTCCCGTTTGTTGATGTTCATGACATTAATCTTCGGGTTAATGAGGTGGTGATTAATGGAGCTTGGAGCTTGAACGGAATTTATTCTTTGCTGCCGACTGAGTTACGTCAAAATATTGAGGCATCTCCAGCACCGTACTTGAATGAGCGAACACCAGACCTCTTACACTGGAGGGGTGATATTACGAGAATTTATAGTGTTCAAACTGGATATAAATGGCTTCGGAAAAATGAGGATGGGCAGTCGGGATGGGCGTGGATTTGGCGTCATCAAATACCAGAAAAAATTGGGGTGCTTCTATGGTTAATCGGCCATGGTGCATTGCCATGCAATGAGTTACGGCATAGGCGAGGCCTTACGACTTCACCTCTCTGCATTATTTGTGGAGTCGCCATTGAGGATTGGCGTCATGCATTGTTTACTTGTTCTTGGGCTGAGCAAGCATGGCGTCGGGCAGGCTTCCAATTCAGCGGACTTGATGGCTTGGAAGAGGGCTCGAATAGGCATTGGTTGCAGTGGGCTTGGATAACGTGGGGCGTGAAATTCATCGTCTACCTTTGGGTTATTTGGTGCCAAAGAAACGCTCGGGTGTTTGGTGGCGCTGAGCTTAATAGCGATCAAGTGGTGGCTAAGGCGGAATGGCTGCGGATGCGTCTCGGTCGAGGCGTGGAGGTGAGACGCGATCAGGGAGTGAGGGTTATTCGGTGGATTGAAGAGGGAGTGCAAGGTAATATTCTGCACACTGATGGATGCGTGCTTGAAGATCCTTGGCGATCGGGATATGGGGCTGTCATTCGCGACACAAATGGGCAATGGATTGGAGCATGCAGTGGCTTGGGCGGGAAGAGGTGCATCCTTGAGGTGGAATTGTTGGCGCTTCGATTTGGTCTTCTATTGGCCATCCAAATGGGAATAACTTTGAAAGCATGCTACATAGATTCCATGGAGGTGGTGAGGTTGGTTCTCGGTTTGGCACACCAGAGGCACCAACTGTGGCCGATTATTCATGAAGTTCGAGGCTTGCTTCAATCTATGGCAGAGTGTGTTTTGCGACATGTTTGTCGGGAAGGGAACCAGGTTGCAGATGGTCTGGCTCGCAAGGCGGCACGTTCGGAAGATTTCTACACCACGTGGGCTTTCCCCCTGATGATATCTCTAGTCTTCTCGTTAGGGATGCTAGTGGAGTTGGTTATGCTCGTTTGAGCTAGACATTTTTCTTTTTTTCCTTGCTTGTTTGCTCGCCTTTTCAGGCTGATTCACCAAAAAAAATGTGTCTAATTAAACATTATATAAAATATATAATGGAAAAGCACACGATTAAATTAAATGATTTTAAGAAGACTATATTCTACTATTTTTTCTTATATACTTGTAAATAAACAATATTAAAAATCAAATGTTCAAATTAAAGGCATGGTTCCTGTAATACCCGAGAATTTTGCAACATAAAATAAATAAACGGGAAATGTCAAATAAAGGCCAGGTGCTCAAAATACTTCACATACAAGACCAGTATACCAAAGTACTTCTTCTAAGAGACCAGTCAGTGTATATTGATTTACGTTTGAAAATAGAAAAGGCGAAAAGACGATGCTACCCTTGAAGCTTAAACTACTGGTGTAATCGAATGGAGGGTATAATGGCACTTTCCACTTTAAATCATGTCACCTGCCTCCCGAGGACCTGCAACCGCTGCAACACAATTATTTTCCACGTCCTCCACTCCACCGGCGATTACTCCCCCACTTCTCGTTCACTCCTCTCCAAACTACTTGGGCTTTCTTTTCAACCGGCTTCTCCCATTTCCCCTCATTTCAACTCAGAAAAATCAAAGGCAGCGGCTCCTCCTTTTTCGCCTCCGTGAGCTTTCGCGAGTGAGGAAACGTCGGCGTCCCAGCGCGGGTCCCTTCTCGGCATTCGCGACTTCAACAACTCAACGGAACCACCGCTTGCCGCGGTTCGAAGACACCGAAACCAGCAAGAAAGGTATGGCAATGTGTTTTGTTGAGTTAGGGTTGAAGTTATTTTGATTTGTTTGGTTTTTTGTTTGATGTTGATGAAAGGGGACAATTTAAGGGTTAGGGTTTGCGATTTCTTATTCTCCATTTAGGAGTACTTCCGATAAGCCCCTGTTTATGAAACGATGTGTGCCATTTTGATTCTTGTTAGGTGCGGATGATATTGGGGCATTTTGAAATTTTTGTGATTTTGATACCAATGAAATCGATTTTGGGGTTTTGAATTTGTTATCATTTTTTCGATTTTGGTTGAATTTTTTTTATACCAGTGGCATTTAGAAAATATACCAGCATCCCCTGTTTATGTTTGATGCGTTCTATTTGATGTCGACTGAAGTGAGATTGGAAGGAGTGGTTATAGGGTGAATTATTTCTTGTTTGGTGCGGATGATGTTGGGAGTTTTGAATTTTAATGCAAATCGGATACCAGTGAAATCAATTTTGGGGGTTTCTTTAGTATAATTTGTGTTTGCAGAACTATGACACCGGTATATGGTTGAACATTCCAAGTATGCGTTGTGAATACGACATAATGTGAGGTGCATAATAACTAGTCAAGATGTTATGTATTGGTGCCATGTTGTGTTGTGTGGTGCATTGTCCCATGGTACTGCAAAAAATTTGGATTCTAAAGTGATTCCGATGATTAGGGAATGTTTATAAGATAGGAAATTGCTAAACTATTACACCTGTATGATTTGCGCATGACATTGGTATAAATGAAATGTGTTGGCAGGTATCCAGTAATGGCCCCGAAACATCGTTCAGAGGGGAAGAGAATGAAGAAGAGCGAAAGTGAAGAGGCGGAAACAAACCAGAAAACCGCAAGGACGACCGGGCAGGCTACTATAATTTCACGTTGTAGCCTGAGTGTTTTAAGAGAGTCAATAAATAGCATACGGGAGAAAATTACGGACAAACAGTGGAGGGCAATCAAGTCCACTCCATTCCAGCACTTTGCGAAGATTGATGTGATCTACAGCAGCAAGGCGAGGCTGCAGTCGCTCGTCGAGTGCTTTAATGCGGAGTTGGGAGCATTCGTTTTTTGGGAGGGATTTACGGTGAAGTTCAGGTCATGGGAATATTCTGTGGTATTAGGGCTGCAGCACGACGGCATGCTCGTGCACACGAGGTGTGTGCCTAAATTGCAGTTCAGGGAGAAGTATTTCCAAAATTGCGGCAGTCTGAAAAGGCAAGATATACTGGATCTCATGTGTAGCTTGGCTGGCACCGAGAACAGCCTTGATTTCGCACGGGCGTATGTATTGGCGGTATCTGCTGCGTCCTCTTCCCGGTGTCGACTTACACCCTCCCCGATTTTCTTGTCCACCACGTGGACAAGCTGAAGATGCTGAGGGAGTACGCCTGGGGTCTTGCGGCGTATGAATGGGTCGTAGAGTCGATGCGGCGGATCAATGAGGAGAAGAAGACTTATATCGATGGTTGCACCCTGGGCGTTGTGGTAAGTTCTCTATATTTATCATTTCTGAGAATGGAATACTATTCTCGTGCATAAGGAACGATATGAAGCTGAACGACGGTGTTATTTTGTAGGGATGGTTCTACGAGCGATTCTCTCACATGGCTGAACCACTCATTGAACCGGTGATACCGAGGTTCGTGCGGTGGAAGGAATCTTTCGGAACAGTGCAGCAGTGTAAGGAGGATCTTGGGGAGCTTCGGAAACATCAGTGTCGGCCACTGATGATAAGCTCAAATGAGAGGAAATTTTTGGTCCCCGTGACGGCTGTCCCCCAAAAATATATTGTTGAAGAAGATGATGACGAAGAGGTCGATGATGAGATTCCGATCAGGGTGAAGAAAATAAAGAGGAGGCCAAAGAAGAAGGATAAGGAGGAGGAGAACCGGGTTGAGGTAGACGCGGAGGAACAGGTGGAAAAGGAAACGAGGGAGGTAAATACTTAGTTTTATTTGTTAGCATTAATGCTTATGACAGTGCACCCGTATGAAATGCCTTTAACACTGGTATTAATTGACCGTAATGGTTGTATTTTTCTGTTACCCTGGAAGACCGAGAAAGAGGCAGCGGACGAGGAGGTATCAAGCAGTGAGGGGGAGGACGAGGAGTCTGTGTCCGAGGACTTGAGTAGGCTGGGGGTGAATAAGAAGATGGTCGTGAAGAGGAAGCCCGTTGCGAAGGTGGTGGTCAGTGATGAGTCGGAGTACATTGCGGAGTCTTCTGAGGGCAATAGCGACAGCGAGGATTATGTGACCAAGAAGGTTGCCCAAGCAGTGGCATATGGAAATGACGAGCCCACGGAAAAGGCATATAAGAAAAAAGGTATGGTTGAAGAGAGAAATACTAGCAAGGTAATGCAATATTACGAGCCATCTCATGACGAGGTGGCAATCGCAGTGGAGGGAATGTTAATTCTCTCTAATCATAAACCATCACTTGCTGAGCCGCTTACACTTTTTCCGTTGTCCACAGCTACACAACGGGGAAAGCGTAAAGCGGATCCCCCACTTTATTCACCGGAGACTCGCAATAAGAAAAAGCTTGTCAACAGAAAGTTGGAACTTGACGCCCCTCCTCCTCTTCCCAAAAAATATGCTTCGCGAAGGGACATGGAGGAGGAATTGTGCTATCGGTATTCGAACCGAAGGGGATATGCCGGCATGAATAGTATCTCGAAGGAAGAAAGAATAATGCTGGAACAGTTCATCGATGCACCCGGCACGAGGTATTTACTTTGTGTAGAACTTGCATATTTTAACTACCTGAATGGTATTGTTTAGTATGTTGACTGGTATTATTTTGTTGATGGATTGTTTTTCTGGCAGTGGTCACATATGGAGCGAGGGCATCTTCGCCGTCCTACCATCAAGTATTCTTCTGCTTCTGTTTGACGAAGCAGTATGCAACGACCTAGTTTCGGCATACATTTCTCTGTTGTGCAACGATCGATTTCGTCAAGCCAATGATATACCCATGAAAGTCGGGTTTATCAGTGCGTATACAGCGGTAAGCATTAATAATTTTATACAGTCGAACAGAAGCATATTTGTAGATTTAATTCTGAAAATTGAATTATTACACAGACAAGCATACTGGAGTTGTATCAAAAAACGACGAAGGGCGAACAACGGATGCAGAGTACGAGAACCGGTTTAAATCACATCTTTGGTCAACAGGGCATGATGAGTTTGAGAGGCTGAGCATGTTGATGACGGGAGGGCTGGACTATATCCTGGTGCCCGTGAATACTCAATTCCACTGGCTCTTGGTAGTTCTGGACCCCAAGGTCTTGGAAATTGTAGTCTACAATTCTCAATGGCATCCAGACTACGTTTCCCCCACAGTCAAAATTGTAAGTAACCGTGTTCATATATCTGGTACACAGAGAAACCACTTCTTGGTAGTATTCGTTTAAATGATTGGTATTATGTTGTAAGGATAATTTGTATGTTTCCTGTAATCTATCTGTATTGAAACAGGCAAATTTCCTACGATGGTACATGAAGCAGGCCCATGGAATGGAATTCCAAGAGCAGATTGGGTACAGAAGGGCGTGCCGGCAGCAGGGGGACACGTCCGTGGACTGTGGGGTCCACGTAATGTGGTGAGCAGAGGCATTCGTTCGGAACGATGATGACTACTGGGGCATGGAGAAAAAAGTTGATATTAAGGCGTACTGGGCTAGGGTCGCGCTTCGCCTCCTGAATGATGCTAAATCGTCCCAGACCATTGTTAAGACCGATGAGGGGCGTATTACGGAGCCGACGGGCATCGATTCGGGACGGACGACGGATCCCATGGTTGAGGAGCAAGATCGGGGAATGGAGGTCGAGCCCATTGACATCGATGAGGGGCTGTCGACATATCCCAATGTCGAGGAACCGACTGGGGTGGAGGAGACTCATACGACGGAGAAGGAGCCCATTGGCATAGAGCAGGGGACGGATGCCACTAATGAGGAGCACGCTCAGACGACGGAGGAGGAGCCCATTGGCATAGAGCAGGGGACGGATGCCACTAATGAGGAGCATGCTATGACGATGGGGGAGCACGCTGGAGTGATGGAGGAGGACCCGAACGTTGAGGAGCATGCACACGCTCCGATGGAGGAGGAGCCTACAGTCCAGGTGCCCTTCTAGGACGACGGTTGCGGATATCATTGATCATGCTAGGGCAGATCGTGAGAGTGCTCTATCTCCTGTTCCACTAGCTGCATACGCTTCGGCCGTCCTAGCCTTGACCTTACCGTCTAGATTCCCTGCCTCGCCCCGTGCCAAGCGAAAAGTCGTCAAAGAAGTTCCCGCACCCAAGCCGGATGCCCCAGCAGTTCCCGCACCAACGCCGGATGCCCCAGCAGTTCCCGCAATCACTCCGGATGCCCCAGCAGTTCCCGCCCCCGCACCGGATGCTCCAGCAGTTCCCGCCCCCAACCGGATGCCCCAGCAGTTCCCGCACCCACGCCGGATGCCCCAGCAGTTCCCGCAATCACTCCGGATGCCCCAGCAGTTCCCGCCCCCGCACCGGATACTCCAGCGGTTCCCGCCCCCATGCCGGATGCCCCAGCAGTTTCCGTCCCCACGCCGGATGCCCCAGCAGTTCCCGCACCCGCGCCCACCACTGATGCCGCCAAGCCGAATGACGATGATGCCTCTTCCAGTCATGACCTGAATTGGTTGATCGATTATGATCAGTAGTTGGATTATTTGTTAAGTACTGATACAGTTTTCTGGGTTGATGGATTGATAGTACTGTTTTGCCTTTTGATGGTTGTTGGTATTTTGCGTTTTGAGGAATGGTCCATGGTTGTAGCTGAACAATTGTGGTGATGTTGTTCGTTTGTTGGTATTTTCCTAGGTGATGAATGGTATTTTATGTTGAACAACTGTATTCGCCTCTAATGACGTGGTTGATCTTGTAACATTATGTTTGATGTTGAGCTAAACGATGTGTATAATCTTGAAACCAAAGTAACATATTAGACTAAACTAAGTAATCTTGGAATGCAATTCACTATGTTCAACAAAGTGATTTTCCTATAATGGTTCATATAAGTGTTGGTATATTGCATAAATTGAGAAAGTAAGAGAGTTGAAAATGGCTAAGTAATGTTCATTAGGTTCAATATGGCTAATGGTTGGGGGTGGTGCTTTACAAGGGTTGGGAATCGGTAAAATGAAGTAGCTCTCAGTAAATTCGCAACAATAAGCTTCTACAACACCCATAACAACAATAAACATTACAACGGTATGAATCGAGGAAGTCAATGATACAGATAGAGACAGACAATGGTACTTGTGTGCATACATAATGGTATTGGATATAATATTATTGGTATACTAGCTGATCCACATAGTTGATCTTATAAAATGCCGAAACAGCGCCCAATTGCATCTTTACGTGGGCCAACGTTGTATTTTAATTCGCCTTCAACAATAATAGCGATTTAGTGGCATTAAATAATGTAAGATATCATGTGTGAGTGAGTAAGATGCTATAAGTGTGACCCTTCCATTCACATGCCTAAGTACCCATCCATTCAAAACATCAGTGTAATTAACATTATTACTTTATTTGTTTGTTCATGAGTGACCATGCAATCATTTTCCTGTGACCATTTTGGGGTGATCACTTATGACCATGTGTGTTGAAAAATGACTTGATTAATTTTGACTTCTTGATGTGTTGAACAACATCCGTATTTTAACACAATTGTTGGTATTATTTCTCCATTACATTAGTGTTTTCTTGACCAGTTGACTTGTATTTTTTTAGTTCTGTCCTGTAAAGTGTAAATATGATGTGCGCGACTCTTGTTCAGGAACCACGTCATCTGAAACCGATCATTTCATTGCATTCAAAATGGTATCATATATCGAAACTATCCTCATACAGGATAGATTCAAGTACTGAAACCATGCAAAACCCAAAACAATACTTGTTCATCAACAAAAATATGCATCAACAACAAAACACCAGTTGACATCAAAAATAACACCAGTCTTGGCTTAATGGAACGACGCAGCTGAATCACCCGGCATATCTGTGTGCTTCCTTGCAGGTGCGTTTGTTGTGACCTGCTTTTCCGCACATGTGGCAAGTGTTCTTGCCCGATTGAACCTGCGATGGGATTCGCTTTTTCTTTCTCCGGCCAGGCTGCACCCGAACGTTCGGTGTGAGTATAAAGTCTTCGTCATTCTCATCTACGACGTTATCACCACCCATCATCAAAGGATATATCACTGCTTCGTATGTCGCCCTGAAATACTCAGTGGTGTAGTAAGCATCGCAGTAGTCATAAATATTGCACTGCAGTTTCTCGATCGCAGCACACCCGTGCTTACAGGGTAGCCAGAATAATTGTCAGTAGCCACACGTGCATGTCCACTTTTCCACATCAACGGCGTGTAGGGTGGCCCTCTCCCGGACTTCAAACAAGGAGCCCGTTGCGCGCTGCAGCTCAAGTTCGCCGGATGCCAGGTAATTACCGTTCAATATCTTCTCCGAAACCGTAGCCAATCTTCCTTCCATTCTTGCACCTTCCTCTCTTTTATCGTTCATCATCTTCATAACCTGTCTTCGAATTTCATCGAGCATTGCATACGGACCGTAGCCCCTTGCTTTCACAATCCAACTATTCCAACTCTCGACGAGGTTTGTGTTCATGACACCCCATTTTTTGCCCGTGAACAGCGCATTTGCCCAATTTTGGGGTTCTGAATTTTCAAGGAACGTACCAGCTGAGGGCATTACTTCAAGGATGGTATTGAGATGCTTGAACATTTCGTCATACGTCGGAGCGTACGCTGCAGCCTTCAGCACCCCTGCCCAG
This sequence comes from Hygrophila difformis, assembly GCA_030278955.1. Classification (NCBI taxonomy): domain Eukaryota; kingdom Viridiplantae; phylum Streptophyta; class Magnoliopsida; order Lamiales; family Acanthaceae; genus Hygrophila; species Hygrophila difformis. Next base: position 33,578,080 of record JAOANR010000014.1, on the reverse strand, counting down.
TGATCCTTATTCTTGTATGGGTACTTACGAAGCACCTGTAATCGTAGTTCATATATACCAGTCACTAAAAAGGATAGTACCAATTTTATAAAAAACCCTGTACCATTCTAGATTATAGTTATATGATACAGTACTAGTAAAACTCACATCCTTTTTAAAGTTATCAACGAGGTGTCATAGGCATACGCCATGGTGACTCCCATTAAAAATGGTTGGGATAGCTTTCATGAGACCCGAGTGCCGGTCAGTGTAAAAAGTGTATTCGGACCAGTTCTCTTCTGTATCACCATCTAGTATAGACCTCAGCCGGAGACAAAACCACTCCCAGTTCTCATCCGTCTCTCCGTCAACAACTGTTAAAAAAAAACACCACAGTGAAGAGAGCACAAATCCCAAACGACATCCCTTCTCTTCAAAAACTCCAATATCATGAAATTTACGTACCTGTGAATGCCAGCGTTATGAACCCAGCATTTGCATCCTTACCAACAACGGCAAGTATTGCGCCTTTCCACTTATTTTTAATATGGGTGCCATCGAGCTCAATAAGCGTATGGCAGCCTCTCTTGAACCCTTCAATGCAACCTGCTATTGAAATGAAAACCATTCGGAACTTTTCGGATTCAGGAAACACCTCCAAGTCAGCCACGCTCCCGGGGTTCGATGCTGTCAAGCGGCTGCAAAATAGCCGGAGCTTGTCAAAGGAGTCTTTGTCGTCTCCATGTAACTCCTTAATCGCAATCTCCCGTGCGTTCCACCCTACGCGATAGCTAATGTCCACTTTGAATGCAGCGTGAATGTCCGCGATAGCCATGTTCGCATTGTAATTCGGGTTCCGCCGCACTTTATCTTTTATGAAAGCCGCTACCCATGTCGCATTCGCATTTGGGTGAGTCCTCGATTGCAGATTATTAACGCCGCAACGGTGAGTCAGCGTGCATGTGCGGATCGCAAACGAGTTGTCAGACTTGTGTAATGATGCATATATGCGCCAACCACAACCTTCCGTCGTGCATTTTACGTATATTCTGCTTTTGTTGTTGTGAACGAATTCATATCCACGCCGAAGAGAAATACAATGATTTGCCACGACCTTCCGGAAATGATCCTGATTCCTAAACCTTTGTCTTACTCCCTTTATTGCATTGGCCCAAATAACCCTCTGATCCTCCTCGTCCTCGGTATCTTTGTCGTCCATGTCATCCTGTGCTACAGTGTGTTCCCTGAAGTACAAGTTACTTCCAACGTAAAAACTAGTTACATGCAGTAGCCGTGCCAGTGACGTGCAAGTATAACATAAGTCTTATGCGCAAACTATACTAGTGTTGTGTACAGAAAACACCGATGTTGTTAACCACTTCCCTGTTTCAACAATCATGGTCCTATTTCGCAGATTGCCAGATACTATTAAAAGATATAGCTATGATCGCAACCAGGCATCATTAACGCAAATAATATCATTCATACGCTCGCATACAACCAAATATTAAACGGTAAGGAACTCAATGCAATTTCCTAAAAGACTTACACGATCGTGTTTCTTGCTTCCCGGTCCATCACTGTCATCTTCCCAAATGCCAGTCCCTTTGCTCGATTCAAGTTCGACATCCGTCTCACATCGTCATCATTCATTATCTCCATTGTGCAGCCCCCGTCGGGTTCATCGTAGTGGAGCGTGTGTGTTGTTGCACATACATTAGCCCACTTCTCCGTCACCTTTCCGTACACATCCGCGAGGGCATCGTCATCCCTTATCCGCACGAGATGGGTTTGGCCGTTGTAATGGCAAAATAACATGACATCTCGCCCACCACCTTTCTCCCTCGTTGCCATCTTACTCACCCCTACCCACTTCCAAAAACCCTGTAGAAAACCCTAAATAACAGCCTCCCCAAACCCTAACCTTCTTCCAGCCACCAAACCCTAAATAACAGCCCTAAACCCTCTTAAAGCCTTCTCTTTCAACCAACGGAGCACGAAAATCCACTCCCCCACTATGCGCACTTTCGGCCGGTCTTGGGAGCTTCTTCAACAACCTTCCCAACCCAAAAGATTGGAAAACGAGAGCTAATATCGCTTCATGCGCTCTTCCGCCAGAGAACTCCGGTAATGGAGGTCGCTGCCTTCGTTCCCACCCTTCCGCCGTCTTTCCGGAGCTGCTCGCTGCAAAAATGGGATTTATGGTGTCTTCAGAGCTGCCCGCTGCAAATGGAGGATTTATGATGTCTTCGACGGGTCCGAGGAGAGGAGGAAGAGGAAAGAGTTTCAAATGCACATTTTATCTCACTCACCACCTTTCACATCAATGTGCAGAAAAGTACAAAAAGGTAAGGGTAATTTTGTATTTACACACCTGATTTACATTATTTCTTTATTTTAATTGCTGAGGTCCTGATTAGGAATGTATATAGTATATTGGTGTTAATACGGAATGTATTTGGTATGCTGGTCTCGTATTGGAAGTATTTCTTGCTGCTGGCCTTTTTTAAATAAAAACCCCATAAATAAATAAATAAAATAAATAAATAAACAATAAACATAACTGTTACATAACTGTAAGGGCGGAAAGAATGTCAAGAAGGGTTTGTTGGGGATGAATAAAAAAGGTACTATTAATAAAACAGGGTCTGGGGAGTTCGCCAAGCTTCAATTCACAACAATACGGAGAGGCACAAGGGTAACACTGATGGATTTTGAGAAAGCCGAGGCAGTTCTTGAATTGGCTGGTGCTTTGGGGCTGGGTTGTAAGAAGGTGTGGGAACAGGCTATCGCGAGGGTGCACTTGGAAATGGGCAGGGTGCAGTAAGCACGCTTGTCGGGGGATTTGATGATTGAGTTCGATATTTTCATCCATCCGATTGATAACTAGCAATCTAAGGGGCTTAAATGGTGGGGTAAGGAAAAGATCAGTGCTAAGAATGTGTAAAACAGAGAAGCCAACGGTGTTGTGCACACAAGAGACAAAGATGGGGTTGTAGAGGAGAGACTGGTGTATCGTCTTTGGGGATCGAGAAATTGTAAGTTTTGTTTTGAGCTGGCTAATGGGAATGCAGGGGGGCTTCTTGTAGTGTGGGATGTCAACCTGTGTTCTTTTGATGTGGTCGAAACTGAGTTTCATTATATTTGGATAAGTGGGAGGATGAGTGGGATCGAAGGCGTTGTCAACATAGTATCACTCCATGCGCCGAATATAAGAGGTGAACGAGCTGACTTATGGGAAACTCTCAGTCATAAGTGTGATACGGGAAACGGGGAACTATGGTGTTTCACCGGAGATTTTAATGCGGTTTTGTCTGAGGGGGAAAGGATAGGGGACAGCCTGGACGTCGGGTCGATGAGGGAGTTTAGAAGCTTCATAGACAGATTGTGCCTCATTGATATTCCAATGGAGAAGGGACACTTTACGTGGGTTGGGAGGGGAGGGAGATCTAGTAGCCGGTTAGATCGATTCCTTGTTCGTCAGGATGGGTGTGTATTAATGGTTGAATTAGACAGCGACGAGGGGATTCTATCTTGTCGGATCACTATCCGGTCTATTTGGAAGTTGGGGAAAGATCATGGGGGCCGAAACCTTTTCGATTCTATAATTACTGGCTGGATGAGAGGGGCTTTAAAGAGTTGGTAAAAGACAGTTGAGTTGAGTCTCAGAATGGCAGCGGCTCAGCGGGGCGTGGTGGCCTTTTTGGTAAACTAAGAAACTTGAAACAAAAGATTAAGGTATGGGATGGTTATGGAGCGGAAGCTTTGGAGCAACAGACTAAAAAACTATTGGCCGAAATTGAGGACTTGGAACTGGGATTCCAGTCCAGTGGTGTAGAGGAGGCATCCAGTCAGCTGTGGAGGGCAAAGAAAGGAGAGCTACACCATTTGTTTCTGGCCGAGGAACGGAGGTGGGCCCAAAAGTCAAGGATTAAATGGCTTAAAGAAGGTGATAATAATACCCGATTCTTCCACGCAATGACAACACTACATAGGCGTAGGGGTTTCATAGGGGCAATAAAAAGAGATGGACAGGTCATTGAGGAGCCGAGGGAAATTAAAGAGACGGCATTTAACCATTTCAAGAACTTATTTTCCAGAAGTGAGGAGGAGCTCTTTGTGGTGGAAAACTTAGGGCTGCCGAGGTTGGGGGAAGCAGATCGGGATTGGCTGGAGCGAAGTTTTACAGAGGAAGAAGTCAAATCTGCAATTTGGTGCTGTGAGGGCAACCGGGCTCCAGGTCCGAATGGCTATAATTTAGGCTTTTTTAAAAAATTCTGGGAGATATTAAAAGGGGATGTTATGAAGTTGTTTGATAGATTTCATGGAGAGTGCCAACTGCCAAGAGAGGCCGGAGGATCGTTTATTGCACTAATTCCGAAGGTAGAAAATCCGATGGAATTTGTGATTACAGGCCGATTTCTTTAGTGGGAAGCGCTTATAAAATAGTCACAAAGGTAATGGCGAGGAGGCTACAAACAGTGTTGGGTGGACTTGTGGGGGCATCTCAAATGGCGTTTGTTAGTGGCAGACAAATCCTCGATGGAGTACTTATTGCATCAGAGGTCATTCAGGCGACTCGTGCTAGCGGGCAAAGTGGCTTTGTGATTAAGCTCGATTTCGCAAAGGCATATGATAACGTCTCATGGGATGCGCTTATCCATGTTCTAGAGTGTATGGGTTTTGGGGCCAAATGGATTGATTGGGTAAAGGCATGTGTCTGTTCTGGCTCAGCTGCGGTTTTAGTAAATGGCTCACCCACAAATTTTTTCGAAATGCATAAAGGATTGAGACAAGGTGATCCCATCTCACCGTATCTTTTTGTATTAGTGGCTGAAATCTTAAATATCCTGATGAAGTCAGCGGCGGAGAAGGGCATTATCCAGGGCTTGGACTCGGGCAGAGAAGGACCTATCATTTCACACTTACAGTATGCCGATGACACAATTATATTTTGTAAGGGAGAGATTCAACAAGTGTTGGTGGTCAAACGCTTGCTCATTTGTTTATCATTAACAACAGGCCTGCAAATTAATTTCCGGAAGAGCAACTTGTTTGGTATCAATACCTCCCCAGAATTGGACAGGGAGGCCGCTGCTTTATTGGGGTGTGGAAGTGGCTCTTGGCCGATGAAATATCTTGGGATTCCGGTTGGGGGAAGGCTGAATGGGATTTCCATGTGGCAACCTGTCATTGAGAAGGTGGAGAAGAGGTTATCCGGGTGGAAAGGGAAGATATTGACTCAGGCCGGGAGGTTATGTCTAATTAAATCTATCTTGCAAAGCCTTCCCGTGTATTTTTTATCGATATTTAAGGTCCCTAAAGAGGTGGCGGACCGGCTGGAGAAAGCCAAAAGGGATTTCTTTTGGAATGACGCTGAGGAAAATAGAAAGTTACATACGATAGGATGGGGAAAAATTTGTCATCATAAAGAGGACGGAGGTTTGGGTTTGTGGGATGTACAGAGGCTAAATGAGGTTCTACTTCTAAAATGGAAATGGAGATTTGGAAGGGAAAACTCCATGTGGAAGGAGGTTATTGATAAAAACTACTATGGAGCTTTTTCACCTCTAATCCCAGGGGTAAGACAACATAGATCACTGTGGGGTCGTATGTGCACCGTTTGGGATAGGTCAAGCTCGGTCAGAAATAGAGGCTTACTCAAAATATTTGTGGGGAATAGCTTATTAACCCGCTTTTGGCATGACGCTTGGGTAGAGGAGGGGAAATCATTGAAAGAATTATTTCCTAGATTATATACGTTGGTGGACAATAAAGATGGTATGGTGGCTGACTACGGCTACTGGTCGGGTCTAGAATGGTGTTGGAATTTCCACATGAGAAGATCACTTTTTGATTGGGAGAATGAGGTATGGGATCAATTCAACATACTGATCAATCGTAAGAAGTTAAGCCGTTTTCAAAAGGATCGAGTGGTGTGGACACTTGAGGGGAATGGGTCATTCTCGATTACTTCCTGCTGGAATCTGTTGACAGATAGAGCAGAAAATGAAATGCAACAGATGTGGAGATTATTTTGGAAAATCAAGTCTCCAAAGAAGACTAAGTTATTAACATGGAAGCTATTTAACCATGCTGTACCAGTTAAGGAAGTCCTTGTAAAGATAGGAGTAATTCAGCCCTCAACTGCCCAATGTGGAGTTTGTGGTAACGAAGTGGAATCAACTGACAATTTGTTTTGCAGGTGTGAATTTGCAAGCTCTTTGTGGCGTCAGGGTGCAGCTTGGTTCGGAGGTGATTGGGTGATCCCAGGTTTTATTACTAATTTGCTGACATGGTGGTTTACCTGCTATGTTCCTAAGGGCCGACGACAACTGTGGTTAACTACTGGGCTAGTGATTGTCTGGACAATATGGAAGTTTCGGAACGATACAACATTCAATGGGAAGCATGTGGATCTATCTGTGGCAGTGGACGAGGTGAAATGGAGGACGGGCTACTGGTGGAAAGTCTTGGGGTCGGGCGCTAATACATATTGTTATGGAGTCAGTGATAATTTTCTTGATGGGCTACAATCGGAAACATCGACTATCGGAAGGCCCGTGCGTAGAGGGCTGACTTGGACACGGCCAAATGTTGGGTGATGGAAGATCAACACAGATGACTCTTCTTTTGGGAATCCGGGTCCGGCGGGAATTGGAGGGGTGATTAGAGATGCGGATGGAGTGGTTCTCTATGAACTATCAGACTTCATTGGTATTGCTGATTCCCTTGAAGCCGAGATCAAAGCAATAAACCGGGTATGTCAAGCACTCATTCGGGATCAAGGCTTTCCAATGCTTAAACTTCTCTTTGAATGCGATTCAATGAATGTTGTAAAATGGGTGAATGACCCGGGAAACACACCCTGGAGATTTCGTGACCTCTTTGATCCAATTCTGGCAGTGTTGAAGTGCGCAGGAGAGGTAAGGTTTCAACATGTTTTGAGAGAGCGCAATTCTCTAGCCGATCATTGGGCCAAGGTGGGGGCATCTGGGGAGGGCAATAAAGAAGTGTGGTACTGAGATAGAAGTCTGTGAATTTGAGGAATGACCATTATAATTTGGACGTTGGATTGAAATATACTGGGTGGGTGAACGCTAATGAGGCGGCTGCTGTGGATACACTAAGCTAAGGATGCTGCAGGGTCGGAATTGTGGTTGCTGCTGCTCCTGATGCAGATTGCTGATTGCTGCTACTGATGTTGATTGCTGTTGAATCATGTATAGGATGGACTGGTGATCTTCTGCAACAAAAACATCAAGCCAATTGACATATCATTCGGTAAGATCCTCTAGAATTTGTTTTATGTTCATATCGAGCTTGCTTTTCATTCCAGTGTTTCGAAATATAAGGGCACTAGGACGACCTTTCCATTTTGAACCCAACTGAGAAACCTTTCCTTGTAGTACCTTACTTGTATCCTTTGGAACACCATCCTCTGCCTTGTTTCCGTCACATAGCTTTCTGATACCTTTGAGCTTTGTAGGAGTTGCTTATGGTCTTTCACATAGAATTTCTATTGAGGTTGGAATTATTGTGCTGGGAATCTCAGGAAGCTGGAGAGTTCTTGAGAATGTGTGGGTGTGACTTTATTAAAATGAGGATGAAAAGGAGTCATTTTGTTGGTCATTCTGTTTGGGAGTGGGAACGAAAAAGTGTTATCAAGACTATTTCGTTGTTGGTTTTTGGCATTTGGGTTACCCCATGAAAAAAAATATATGAAAAAAAAAGAAAAAAGAAAAAAGTAGTAAAAAAAAAAGCATCTTACAGCAATAAAAGAATAGCAGTAAGAAGTATTGGAGGCTCTGGCTTAGTGTTATGGGATGGGGTTGTCTCAAATTGATATCTATTTGATTGAAAGTGCAGAGTGCTGATATCGATTATGGTCCTTATTCTCTCGATATTGCTGTATTCTTTGGATATCACCAGCCTGGTCACATATCTGCAGCTTGTTTGGTTCCTTTGTTATGATCACCCTAAGTAGGTTCTTCTATACCCTTTAGTCGCTCTCACCCAGATTTCTACCTATGATCTGTCCCCGATTTTAGCTGTGCCTAGTCCCTTAGTTTCGATGCATTGGATTTGAATACTATAAGCAGGGGAGATGTGATCATGAAGTAAGTTTTTCGGATTATTACTATGATCTGTCACTTGCGATTTCCATTGTAAACTGGGGCGTTGATGAAAGGAATTGAGATAGGATTTGAGATGTTATCATGAAGTAAGTTTTCGGATTATCACTATGATCTGTCAATGATGCTGCTACCATGGATTTACTGGCTCATGTTGTTGATGTTGTTCTGCCGGGTTAAGCTGAGAATCGGAGGCTTCGGTCCATTGAAATTGTTGTCTCTATGTGGATAGGACCGATCTCTTTGGAATATAGATAATATCTCCTGTTTTTGGTATACGTTTAGTTTTGAGCTTGGTAATCATGGCCTGCGTGCCTCTTTGTGATGTAAGCGTCCTAGTTTTGTCCAGTCTTATTGTCCTTGAACTTTGTTGTGTTGTAACTCTTTTGGGACCAATGATATAAATTACATGTTCCTCAAAAAAAAAAAAAAATTTGTTACAATAAATAAATAAATAAACAATAAATGAATAAACATAATACATAGACAAGGAAATGAGAAATGGAATTTAATTTAAGAAGGAATTAAATTTCCAATACCCGTGAAACCAAAGATAAATTAATCAAATAAACTGTACAAGGGAACCCGATACCAATGGACTCGAGAATTCGAGGCCAATATTAAATCTAGTCCCGAGTAAGAATTTAGATAGGGAATAGGAAGCCGAAAATATCCCGAAAATCCGAATCCAAGAACATAGAGGGATAGAAGTCCGAAAGAGAGGAGGAAATGCCCGACGGATCGCATGACCCGCCCCGACCGAAGTCCAGGCGTGTATCGCGCGGTGGCCGCACGGTGTTTCAACAAATGGCACGCCAACCCCGCGCCGGGTGACAGATACGCCCGTTGCGAGATTTACTCGCCCGAATCCGGATTTTTCGACTTCGGTTGCTTTCCTTTCGGCTTAAGACTCACCAAGGCCGACCCTGGACGTCCATAGATCCCTTACCTCTATAAATAAACCTTGGAATCGATCCCAAACACTTTTCAAAACATTCATACTCTCTATACGTTCGAAAACCCTAATCCCAGAGTCGTCGGAGGCAGGAGACCAAGAGAGGACTGCTTTGGACAAATTCGGAGTCTTCCAACGTCGTGGTAAGTTCTGATCTGCTAGTTCTTTACCGATTAATGATTCGAAAACGAATCCTAACTTAATCTCATTCCTTTCTACACCCCGAACCGGATCTAGAACGAAGAACCCGACGAACCGAGGAGATAAATGGTGGACTGAAAGCCACGCCTCCGAATCGACGAACCCGGACGACCAAAGATCTGTAAGTTAATCTTACTATGGTTTTGGGCGATTTAAAATACACCTAACGTAACGATCTAATCAAGAAACCTAAAATCTATCAACACGAAGAAACCCACGGCGCAGCAGTTTTGGACGATTTTTCCGAACCCTCAAACCTGTTCAAACGAGAAAACTTAAAACATAAAAAACGTTCCTAAGACGTAGATCTAGCTACTGTAAAAATTTCATAATTTTTCGTTAAGTTTTGACATCTGAAATCGATCTTAAACCGAGCTGTTGTAAATTTAGATCTTGAAATCTTGACAGAACATTAGTCCGAACTTGTAGACGTTTTTGACAATAGATCTAGATCGATTCAGAACTTTAGTTGTAGATATATGTCTTAAGTATCTCCCTGTAAAATTTCATCAAATTTGGGGTTAGTTTGCTATGGTAGATCTTGAAATCTTGAAACTGGTGTTGAAATTTTCGGACAGAATATCATCCTGTTAAAAATTGACATTTTTCACTTACTTCCGTACCTTGGATCGAAAAACTTAAAACACAAAACTTGTTCATATCTATGTTTTCGAGTCACTGGTCAAATTTCAGAATTTTTGGACTTAAACTTGATTTTTAAGTAATTTTGAAGTAAACTGTGGTTTTGACCAAGTCAAATCTTGAAATCTTGTTGAAACGGTGAAATTAGCCTTTAAGGTTTAAACGAGTAGAAAACTCTTTTGAAATAAATGTATGAAATCAGAATTTACGAAATCTCCTTACAAACTTGATCAATTAAAATTAGGGGGTGAGTGCTCTGCAGGGTGCCCTCCTAACGATTTACTTCGTGCCTTTTTGGATGATGGTGACCCCGCGCGAAATTTTGAGATATGTTGCCAAAACGGCATGAGATATATGACCTACACTCTCGTGAATATCCATATGGGTTTCCCGAGGCTCTAGAGTAGTACTGGGTATGGCAGATACGACTGCGGCCGCCGGGCTACCGGCTAAACTTGACGAGATTGCGATGCAATCGTGAAATACTTGAAATACTAAATCTTGCGTGTAATGGGGATAGTTAAAATATTTATTTATTGTCTATTTAAATTATTAAATGTTTTATTTAAATTAATTATGGTTTTTATTTAAATTATGCTAAACGTGTTGTTAATTAGAGCCATGAATTGATTATGCAAATTGGTTAGACAATTAAATTGAATTATCTATGATTTATTATTATCATGCTTTTATTTAAATGTAAATGAATGGTTTTGAAACCCCACGATCATGTACGTATTAACTTACTCAGCAAGTTGTGCTGACCAAACCATTTATTTCCTTTTTCTTTACAGAGTATGTGGAATGAGCATGAGCACGTATATGCATGGGGAAATATTTTGGAAAACTTTCTATTTTAAATTCTTGCATTAGACTATAGTATAAACGGGCATGTTTAACCCGTGTTTTGGCCATGTTGGCCCTATTTACATTTTCCGCTGCAATACTTATACTTAGATACTATTATTCCGCTGCATTATAATATTTATTTTGAATTTATATTGAATGGGCTATTTGAATGGTTTTAAATATTTTAAATACTGCAATACCTAGCCTTGCATCTCTTTAGTAAGCTCGGAGAAACCGTGTCTAACTAGGGAGGTGTGGCGGTGACATCCAGACCTGGGTGACCAAAAACCGGGTGTTACAGTTCCTTTTCCTACTTAACTCTTGTTTCAATATGTACCTTTCTTCTACCTATTAAATTTGTTTCGGTTTTATAAAACATGTTTTGGCTTCTTTATTTTATGTACAAAAAATTATTTTCAATTATTTCTAATTTTATTTATTTAGGCACAAAAATTGATCAGAGATCGTTGACGAGTTCTGATAGGACATAGTCTTACCGAACACTGACACGAAAGTCAGTTATGAAACTTCTGGTTTTCAACTCATATATTCACACACTGTATTCTGTTGGATCTTTGGCTATTTGTTCAACACATGTCACCGTGTTTATTATTCTCTCATATTTTTAATATTGTTAATTTAATTTAATTTTATATATAATACTCTCAAAGAAGAAAATTAATACTCCCTCTGTCCCGCTCATCATTTTAACTTTTGACACTGTTCAATGGTCAACTTTAACATAATGTTATTGCAATTATATAACAAAAAAATAGTCACGTTCGATCTTATTATATTCGTCTAATCTTGTAGTTTTAGAATATATATTTGTTTCCCAAAAAATTACATGTCCAAATAAATTGGCCCAGTCCACATTGAGAGAGGCCCAGTCCAGAATCATCATAAATTAAAGATTGCAGCTAAGGAGGCCAACTTGATTTGGACGGTTACTGCAGCTTGCCACCCTATAAATATTAGAGTTCTGTGGCTACATGGACATCAAACCCTACGCTCAAAGCGCCACACTTTTATTTTATTTTATTTTTTCATAGCTTTCTGCAATTCCCACTCCATTTACTGCTTTCTGCAATTCAATTCTTTATCACTTTCTGTAATTCAATTCTTTACAACTTTGTTCAATTCATTGTAATCTTTCCATTCGATTAATATAAGTATTCCTTTCAAGTTCTTCAATTTCTTAATTTCGCTTGCCTCCCTTTGTTTTCGCTTGTCTCCCTTCGATCTCGTTTGCGTCCCTTCATCTCGTTTGCCTCCCTTCCATACAAAATTTTCGATACAACAAATTGGCACGCTCAATGGGACCCGAGTGGAAAACCATCTCCGCTTAGATCTAGTTTATGCGACTCAGATCCGGACGACTAGTGAGTGACTTAACTCAAAATTTCGAAGAAATGTCAGTACAGGAGAAAACACCGATCAGAATGGCCTCCGATGACGCTGTTGATACGGCGAGCACTTCTGTACCACAACACGGGATTACGCAAACCACTACGGTTTCCGAACAGATACGGCAATCGATAACAGAATCGATGGCCGAATTCATGCCCCTACTTACCAAACACATCATGGATGCATTGCAGCCTGCAATGGTTGATCTAATCGACAAAATGTGTAGTTTTGTGCATCTTCAACAAGACGGAGCTGCTGTTGCGAATGGCGCAAGTGCGCCGCCCAGTCTCCCTTGTCCTGAGCCATCCGATGGCCAGCAGAGGACTTTGACAACTTCAACTTGCTAGTCGTCATCATCTGAATTTGGTGATCTGGCCAGTACCTTTCAATCGCCCTACCAAACGATACCCGTCTATGCAACAATGGCTCCAACCTTGTCGAATTTCACATATGCGGCACATCCAAGGTTTTAAATATCGGTTTCGGTATCTATATCGGACATATAAATTTAGGAAAATTTTGAAGATATTTGTACTTTTTTTAGAAAACTAATTCGAGTTTATGAGATGATGAAAATGAAGATATTTCAAAATTCCTTATCTCTGTTGCTATATAAATTAGTAATATGCCATGTTGATTGATAAGAGACTTAAAATTGATAAACAAGTTAATTGGATGAAATCATCAATATGGGTTGAAACATAAATTTTAATTTCTAATTTTTTTAAAAAAATATATTTTGGGAAATTCTAATTTTAAAAATATATTTCTTTTAAAAAAATTTGGGAAATTTCGGTCAAATTTCGGAAAATTTCGGATTTCGGGCGAAATTTCGATAGAAATTTTACAAAAAAAATAATACATGTAAAATTTCGCTTCGGGGTGTCCCGAAATCCGAAATTTCGATCGAAATTTCGGGGATATTTAAAACAAGGGCACATCCGATGCCGATCTATAATGCGCCAACCCCCAATGGTTTTTTGATGGCCTTCAGTAGGCCCAACTTGCACCACGCCAAGCGGCACCTCTTATGCCGAACACACCTACAACGCCGTATGCGGCAAATTTCTCAACAGTTCTGGCGCCCATGTCAAACCTTAGTTGGACATCTCCAACGCTAGGGGGCAACCGCCACAGCCACAAGGGATGGCCATGGCACCTACTGTAACACTTACGCCCGCCATGCCTCGTACGCAAGCACCGGCGTTGTCACTTGAACTGCTTGCGGATATGATGTAGCAGCACTTTGGGATCCAGTTGAGGCGGATGGAGCGGCCTACTTACAGGAAACCTATCGTGACTGGTTGGACTCTATGCATCCCTACCCGAGAGGGTTCAAGATGCCCGAGTTCACCATGTTTTCGGGGGATGACGGCAAGTCCACTGTAGAACATGTGGGCAGATTCACCACATATTGTGGTGAGATAGCGGCCAATGATTGGTTGAAATTGAGGTTGTTTAGTGCATCTCTTACTGGACCTACCTTCATTTGGTACGCGTCTTTGCGGCCTAACTCGATCCAAAATTGGGTCGATCTGGAGAGAGGCTTCCACGATAGGTTCTACACTTTATTAACACAGGTAAGTTTAGCAGATTTAACAAATGCTAAGCAGTTTTCCGATGAAGCGGCTAGTACATATATTAATATATTACAAAGACTTAAGAGTCAATGCACAATGGCTATCCCGGACAGAGAAGTAGCCAATGTGCAGTGCCAAATATGCTGCCAAAGTTAAAGGAACATTTATTTGTGCAGGACTCCACTAACCTTGCCCAGCTGGCCGAAAGGGCAGCCCGCTTGGAAAAGTTCCTTGCGGAACAAGATGAGAAGCGTCCACCTTCATACGAAACTCACTTCAAGGAAGTGAGACCCGGTAAAGTGGAAGACGAACCAAAGGTGGTGGCTACCGTAGTGACCTTCGGTGGAAACAACCCTGGATAGTGGCCTAGAATGCCATCAACGGCGGCCTTGGAGGCCGGGTAGTTGATGACTGAGTAATGTCGGCCGATAGCCCTCGTCTGCGATATGCCTACGAGAGTTGCGGATGGCGGCTGGAGAATCATGGCCTATGGTGGCTACGGAAGGCCAAAACCGCAGCTATGGAATGCTAAAATGGAGCTATGGTGGTTGCGGAATGACAAAATGGCAACTAGGGTAGCAAAGTATTCCCAAAATGGCAGCTAGGGTGGCAAATGTTTTCCAAAATGGCAGCTAGGGTGACAAACATTTATCGAAATGGCAGGGCACTATATGGCTGCGGATTCCCAAATTGGTAGGGGACTATGTGGCTGTGGATTCCCAAAATGGCAGCTATGAAGGCTACGAAAATGCATGAGGGCTAGAATATGCCCAAGTGGCAATGGAGGTGGCCAAGTTGTACGCATGTGTCCAAGGAGCTACGGAGGTGGCCAAGGCCCTACGAAGATGTCCAAGAGGGCGACCGCAAGCAATGGGAGGCAAGACACAAAGCTTGGACGAGGATCCGAGCGCCGATGGGAGGCAAGTCTCAAAGCTGCGGATGAAGTTCTTGGGACCGACGGGAGGTAAGACACAAAGATCCGGACGAGGGTCCGGGCGCCGACGGAGGCAAGTCTCAAAGTTGCGGACGAAACTCTTGGCACCGACGGGAGGCAAGACACAAAGCTGCGGACAAGGATCCGGCCGCCGATGGGAGGCAAGTTTCAGAGCTGCGGACGAAGCTCTTGGGACCGACCGGAGGCAAGATACAAAGCTCCGGACGAGGCTCCGGGCACCAACAGGAGGCAAGTCTCAAAGCTGCAGACGAAACTCTTGGCACCGACGGAGGCAAGACACAAAGCTGTGGACGAGGATTCGAGCGTCGATGGGAGGCAAGTTTCAAAGCTGCAGATGAAGCTCTTGGCACCGAAGGGAGGCAAGACACAAAGCTCGGACGAGGCTCCAAGCGCCTACGAGAAGCAAGATGCAAAGCTCTAGACGAAGCCTTTGCGCAAAGAGAACTCCAGGCGGCTGCTAAATGGAGAATGCGACAAAGAGGTTGCGGCTGCTGAGGCCTTGGACAGGTGGCAGAGAAGCTCTTGGTGGCAAAGGCTGGAGCGGGCGGCCAATGAAGGCTTGGGCGGCAGACGAAGATGGCCAAGCGGCGGCTGTTTTTAAGATAGCGGAAACCATGGGCGGCAAGATCTCGGCGGCTGACAAGAAGCTGCGGACGACAGTTGACGACGGTTTCGTTAAGGTGTTAGGCGGCAGGAAGAAGAGCAAGGGAGGCAAGGCTTGGGCGGTAAGCAGACGCCTAGGGCGGCAAACGAGAGGCTTCGGGCGACACAGAGGAGCTCCGAGGACAGATGGGCGGCTGCGGCGTCGGGCAGCAAGGCAGCTGATGACAGCATTCAGAGAGCTCTAGGGTGGCAGACGACGGTGACCGGGCGACCGAAGAGCTAGGGGCGACAAGATTGAAAAATTAAAAAAAATAAAAAAATAAAAATATGAGCTTTTGAGCCAAGTCTATTTAGAACACGCATATATATCTTAGGCTTAATCAGACAAATTGCGCGAGGGGAGCATCTGTTGGCCCAAGAAATTACATGCCCAAGTAAATTGGCCCAGTCCACATTGAGAGAGGCCCGGTCCAGAGTCATCCTAAATTAAAGATTGCGGCTAAGGAGGCCAACGTGAATTGGACGGTTAATGCGGCTAGCCACCCTATAAATATTAGAGTTGTGCAGCTACATGGACATTAACCCTATGCTCAAAGCGTCACACTTTTTTATTTTATTTTATTTTTTCGTAGCTTTCTGCAATTTTCATTCAATTTACTGCTTTCTGCAATTCAATTCTTTATCGTTTTCTGTAATTCAATTCTTTACAGCTTTCGTTCAATTTCTTGTAATCTTTCAATTCGTTTAATATAAGCATTCTTTTCAAGTTCTTCAATTTCTTAATTTCCATTGCCTCCCTTTGTTTCACTTGTCTCCCTTCGATCTCGTTTGCCTCCCTTTATGTCGTTTGCCTCCCTTCCATATAATTTTTCCGATACAATAATATTTTATATAATTTTTATACGTGCACATTTTAAGATATTACATGTTAAACAAATATAGTGGATGGCGTGTTCAATAGTTTTGAAACAGAAATAATGAGAGAGATGGAGTAATATTTATCAAATCGTGGTAAAAAAATAAAGAAAAAAATTCATTCTTTTTTTTTTAGATATCAGTGACATGAAAACGTCGACTAAAAGGAAAAGCTAAAAAAATCTACAGAAAAGAAGTTGAAAATACCATAATTTTTCAAATTCGGGCAAACAAAATGGGCTTTAAAGTTGCAACACACTGCACCCTTACTAATTTTTTTTGGCGGAACTGCACCCTTGCTTGAATTGATATTGTGGCCAGATATTAATTTAGGGATTAGTTTCTATATTAAAATTCTTTATCCGTAATTGTGTTGAGTTTAATTGGATTAGCAAACTAAAGCAGACACTTTAATGGGGAATTTTAGAATCGGTTTTAAACATAGCCTCATAGGATTTTTGTTAAACTTAATTGGGCTCTTCTAGTTCTTAATCCTGTTAAGTCAGTAAATCCTAAGGTCGTACCTAGGGTTATTGATGACAGCCTTTTGTGACTGTCATTTGCGTCCAATTTAGTGTCTCAATGATGATCTTTTGTTCTTAATTCCATTGATTTTTGATGAATAATCAAAGAGGATTAGAAAAGATGGAAGAAGAATTAAGATTGCAAAGAAGTTGGAAATACATTGAAAATGGCTTGAAATTCTGAGTTTTCTTTGTAAGTCTCGCACGCGGTGTTTCTATTTAACTGATCCACGCTTTGTCATGCAGAAGGAAGTTAAGCTGGAAAACAGCAGGAAGTGGAAAGGACATAGCGAGAAAAGAAAAGGAATGGTGCGAGGGCTTGTTTCTGAAATCAGGAAAAGATTTAAGGAAAATGTGCAGATGCTGAAGTCCACGCAATGATTGTTTGACATCGCGAGGAAAGGAAGTCTGTGCAAGACAGAAGTTTTATCCGATATGGCGAGAAGCAGATTCTTTGGAAAATTGTGAGACCTCGCCTCGTCAAGAAAGATGATTACATTTCTGACTCTCGCTTTGAAGGAACTGGACAAAGCGAGAGGAGAGCTATTCTAATGCGAGCGGTTATCATCCAAGGCAGAAGCAGTTACAACGCCCATCTATAAATAAGACCCTTGGGGGAATCAGCTCCGCAGGCGGGAGATTGAAGAGAATAGCTCGATTTTACTCTCCAGTCCACTTTTTAGAATTTAGTAGGTAGGTTAGGATTTAATTTTCTCTGAATTTACTTTGATGTTCTTCAGATTTATAATTTGTTTTCGTAGAACTGTAATTCGATTTCGTAGTAGATTTCTTTAAGATTAGCTGTTAGATTAGCTTGAGGATACCCTGGGAGGAGAGTTGCTTTCGGATCGCTTGTTCATCCATCATGACGATCATCATCTAAACTCCGACTCGTTCGCTCATCTTTGCATTATTCTGATAGCAATCAGATTTCCAGGTGTATTCGTTTTTAATTCTTTGTTATTTGAGATACAAGAAGAATGATCGGTTATCAGAATGTGAATTTCTTATCTTTCTGGTTTCTATTTCCATTTCGTAATTCTGTTTCAGCATAGTATAAACCTCAATTTCATCATTCAATCTGAATTTTGCATTATATCTTTAATTCGATTTTCGAAGATCATAACACTTCCACATTTTTAATGCGCAAATTGTTCGTTCCAATTACGTAAGAAATTTGGATATTGTAACCGAGTTAGGTATGATCTGGCAGAATTATGAATTCACTCGATTTTCTGTCAATGTTATGTTTACAGATGAGAATATTAGTGTTTAATGTTCAGAACTCTAAAAGGTTCCTAGAGACCCATGCAGTGTTAATCATCGCTTGATAATCTTTAAGAATCAATAGCTTTGAGTTCATGAATTTGGATACAAAAGATTCTATGTTCATAATCTTCTAAATGGAAATTCCAGAAGGTAGTTATGACAGTTATAAATTCTGATCATTTACTTCGAATAAGGGTAAACCCTTGCTTCATCTTAAAAGATGATGCAAGGAAATATCCAGATAGATCTATTATGAAAAAGGCTATTCAAATACTCACGCGATGTCAATCTGACAAAGCGAGAGGATCAATCTATAATAGCAATAGACTTGATATCCATTTTACAGGGTATCAATTATTCACTTTTACTTCCTATACGTATATAACCCCTATCTATAAGTATGAATTGAGTACCTCGCCGCATTCTTGCAGAAACTATCGCGAGGCATTCAGTTCTTTGTATAAATAAAATCTGAGGAACATTCTTTGAATATTAGCTCCCTCCATGCTGTACAGACATAGCGTGCGGAAAATTGGAATGTTCATAGTTTGAAACCCAAAATAGTTACTGCGAGCTATTTTGGACATTTATTTTGTAGAGTTATTTCTCAAGTCCTTTTTCTTGGGAAAGTTATTTCCTAATTCTGTCTAGTTTTCAAAGTATATTTTGGAAATATCTTTGTCTTTTGATTAAGAGGATTCAGAACCCTGAACGTCTCTTTATACATATAATACTACATATACATATAATATTTTGGGATATTTCCCAGTATATGATGAGTAACCTTACTTCATGATTACAAATTCACAATTCATATGTGCATTACGTATTACTATTTACACTGGTACGCTGAGAGAGATGATGATATAGGTTTTCTCAATCATTATTTACTCAGGACTGATAAAGAACAAACTTGTTCTTCAGTTGGGCATTTAGTACCTGTCGTTTAAAAGGGAAAGATGTTTCAAAAACCATCTTTTGTCCTAAAAATTAGTAGAGTATCAGGAAGATTAATTTCCGGGGTTCATGGTATTATAGTTATCACTATAGGCTATGAGTAGGAGATTAAATATTTCTCCTACAGTCTACTAATCCTGAGTTAAATCACGGATATTAGGAACTGTTTACAGAGATTTCTCGAGCTAAATCATTTATACAAATCTGAGTGGTCTGGATAAGTCACGGAATTTGAATAGCAATTTCATCTTGATATACTTACAAGGCTATTATTCCTTATGAATACTTGCAGGAACTACTCTGAAGAAACAAGTCCTATGAAAACATTGGATGATAGATTTAAATATTAGCTTTTTCATTTGTTGTAGAGGACATCCAATACAGGATCATAAGATCAGTTTGATCAGGGTAATAAAAAGAACAACTTCAAGTTCAGACGAATATAGTATGATTTAGAAGTGACCTCGAGTTGTCAAAGGCTTAATCTGAGTCTGAAAGAAAAAGATTAAGTGACGATTCTGAAAAGCTTTTATCACAGAAAGAGTCTGACAGATCATTCTGTGATGATAGTATTCCATGATTTCAGAGCTTAGAATGTCATGACACTGAATCACAAGTACCTGTCTTGGGAATTGATTAAAGACATGAAGATTTGATTAAGTTGTGTAAAGGATTTTTCTATCTCAATGAACTTTCATTATGTTTTAGCCAATGAAGTATGATAATCTCATCATATTCTTATTTCATTTGATTTGGTCTGTAACATCTTAAACACGTGAATAAGATCATAATGTTCTACATCATTTTAATTGTTTTCTTTACTACGTTCACAGCTTTAAGCATTTACATTTCAGTAGTATTCTTTAGTAATCATCATTACAACATTCTTAAATCAAGAATAGAGACAGATTCTAAAGCTAATAATTCTATTAAAACACTCCTATCGTGTAACTCTCTTTTGAACGATCCCGACAATTAAAATAAATATTGCAGCTTGATACCGTGCGCTTTCGGTAGGAAAAACTAGGCAAGCTTTTTAACAGCCCTATAGGAATTATAGTGTAAAGGCTGTCGGGGGGCATTGCAGCGGGGTTTTACCTCAAAGCTTCATGGCGCCGTTGCCGGGGAGGGTGTAGCGTTATGAATTTTAGAACTGTAGATACTCTTGGTTTAATTGTAATTATTTACTTTACATTATAATGAATTCATAAATTATTTCATTTTGTTCACAGAGAAGCCTCAACAGTTTATGAGCGAGAGAATAACTCGATCTTCAAGACCACCTTTGCTTCCTTTTAATTGTGAACTTGAGAGAACAGCAAGGCTGATCAGAGCAAGTGCAAGAAGGAGACAGAGAGATCTTGCAGAAGGAAATCTTTCAACCATAACGAGGATGGCTAACAATGGACAGAATGACGGACCTGGGAACTTACCAAATGGACAACCAGATAATCAGCAAAATATTCCACTTCGAGGACCTTTTCAAGCACCACAAAGAGCTGCTGCACCACAATTTATTCATCAACACTATTTTCCACCAAATTTTGCTAATCCTGTTCCGAACCCTCAAGAAGAGCAATATCAACCATGGCAACCTAATGTCGATCAATATTTGGCTGGGACGGATGAGGAGGTTGATATACCTCCTGGTATATGGAACCTAGCATCTTCTAGAGCTTTTTATGGAATGAGTGCTGAAGATCCACATTTACATCTCAAGAAGTTTGTTGAACTAAGTAAGACAGTAAAGAAAGGAAGAGCTTCAAGGGAAACCATTCAATTGGCTATGTTTCCATTCTCTTTGGATGGCTCAGCTAAAGAATGGTATGATTCATTAAATGCTCAACAGAAGGCTACATCGCCAGAATTAGTCAGGAATTTCCTACTTAAGTATTTTCCTGAAAGCAAGGTTGACGAATGGGTAGACAAGATCTTTAGTTTCAAGATGAGAAAAGGGGAATCTCTTAAGGATGCTCGGGACAGATTCTTCGACATGCTCAAGAGATGTCCACAGCATGGTATAACTGAAAGAAGGCTACTGAAGATCTTCTTCACTGGACTCACTCACACTTGGCAGATGATGATTAATGCCACTGGAGGGGAACAATTACTTCAAATGCCACTTGATAGAGCGTGGTCAACAATAGATACCATGACAGCCAGCAGGGCAGTCCTCCAGGACGATGATCCACCATCTCCTACCAGAAAAAGTCTTGTCATCCATACAGACAAAAATGAAGAGAAATTTGCAGCACTCACCAAGCAGATTGCTGATCTACAGTTAGCTCAGCAAGCAAATCAACAGGCTCAGCATCAACAACAACAGCAACCAGTGATGATCCTTCAATCAGCTCCAATGGAACCTGTGTATCAGTGCGGAATTTGCTCAGGGCCACATCACAATGATCAGTGTCCACAAATTCAGGAAGCCCCAAAGCAAGATGAGAGCTGCAACTACACCGGATTCCAGAACAAACATCCGAATCTGAGCTATGGTAATACTCAGAACGCACAAAATGCACATCTTCTGAACCCACAGCAATCAAATCAGCAGCAGTTTCGTCCTCCACAACCATTTTATCCACAACAACAGATGTACCCACAGAGACCGTTCCAACAGGTGAACCAACAGAATAGGCCGTTTGGACAGTTTGCACCAGTGCCGATGAACTTTCCACAACAACCTTATCCTGTTGCTCAAGATAATACTTACTCTTTAAAGGTGGAAAATGCTCTGAAGGAGTTCATTGTTAAGCAGACAGAGACGAATAACCAACTGCGGGCTTCAATCAAGAATGTTGAGAATTCAGTAACAGAGATGGCCAAATTATTACAGCAGAGAGAAAAAGGAAAATTACCAAGTTCTTCTGAAACAAACCCACAATGTAAGGCAGTTACATTGAGGGGAGGAAAAGAGGTTGTTGATCCTGAATTTGAAAAGAAAAGGGATAGGTTGCTGCAGCAGAAAAAGTTCAAGGATGTTCAAACAATGGAAGAAGATGATCACCCTGAACAGAGACAGATACTTGAGGATAAGGGATTGGAAAAGAATGTCTCAGGATATTCCTTTCCTAAGGAAAAAGAGGGAGGTAATGATAATCCTAACTCTACAGGTAACAAAAAGGATTCACTGGATGAACACATGCCCAGGATACCATATCCTGGGAGACTCAAAAATGATCTTTAAGAAATTAAATTTAAGAAATTTCTTGAAAAGATTAAGGCCATTGAAATATCAATCCCTTTGGTTGAATTAATTGCTGAAATGCCCACTTACGCTAAGTTTCTGAAAGAATTAATTTCAGGGAAAAGAAGTGCAGGAGAGCAGCACATGGTGGTCTTAAATCAAAATTGTAGCTTGGTTCTTCAACAAAGGATTCCTCCAAAGCTTGAAGATCCAGAGAGTTTCACTTTACCTTTGATTATCAACTGTAAAGAAGCTGGGCGAGGACTCTGTGACTTAGGAAGCAGCATCAATGTAATGCCACTTGCTATGGCGAGACGTTTGGATTTGGGAAAGATGAGGCCAGTCAATATGACCCTCTTCTTTGCTGATCAATCGAGCACCAGACCAGAAGGGATCATTGAAGATGTTATAGTAAAGACAGGAGGCCTTTGTTTTCCAGCTGACTTTGTCATTCTTGATATCGACGAAAATGTCAGAATTCCTATCATATTAGGGAGGCCTTTTCTGGTGACCGCGGGAGCCATGATTGATGCAAAGAATGGCATAGTGAAGCTTCATGTTGATAACCAGGAGGTCACTTTTGACATGATGAAGATGTCAACATATCCTTTTAACGCTTTTGAAACCAATGTAGCGGGGAAGGAATTAGAAGATAGTACTATGGAGGGGGGAAATCTTTTTGATTACTATAATCTCTTTACCACTGATGTAACTGAGAACAATCTCACCCCACTCACAAATGCTAAAGATGCTACTTTTGCTTACTTGTGTGCGGTTAGATTCGCTGATCCTGAGACTGGTGAAATCAAGGATGGATCAGAAAGTGAGGATATGCCATCTTCAGAGCAATCTGAGGATGACATTGATAAAACAGACCCTTCTGAAGAAGGATCTGATTTAAAGATGGAAGTGCAAACTCGAAGCAGATTAACTCCATCAATAGAAAACCCACCTGAGCTTGAGCTTAAAGTATTACCAGAACATCTTAAGTATGCCTTTTTGGCAGACAAAAAGAAGCTTCCGGTAATAATTTCATCCAAATTGAGTGAAGAACAAGAACAAGCTCTAGTAGGTACTCTTAAAAATCATATTCAGGCAATTGCTTGGACTATAGCAGATATCAAAGGCATCAGTCCACACATTTGTATGCATAGGATTCTGATGGAGGATGAATACAAACCGTCCAGACAACCACAAAGGAGGTTAAATCCACCAATGCAGGAAGTTGTCAAGAAGGAGGTAATCAAGCTACTTGATGCAGGTATAATCTATCCTATCTCTGATAGTAAATGGGTGAGTCCAACACAAGTTGTACCCAAAAAGGGTGGGATTTGTATTGTGACAAATGAACATGGTGATGAAGTAGCAACAAGACCAGTAACTGGTTGGAGAGTTTGCATTGACTATAGGAAACTAAACACTGCCACAAGAAAAGATCATTTTCCTTTACCGTTCATTGATCAAATGTTAGAAAGGTTGTCAGGTAAACCATTTTACAGTTTTCTAGATGGTTATTCAGGTTATAATCAAATAGTTATTGCTAGTGAAGATCATGAGAAAACAACTTTTACATGCCCATATGGAACATTTGCTTATAGAAGAATGCCTTTTGGATTATGTAATGCTCCTGCTACATTTCAAAGATGCATGATGAGTATTTTCTCTGATTTTATTGAAAAATGCATTGAAGTGTTTATGGATGATTTTACTGTTCATGATCTGACTTTGAAGATTCTTTAAAAAATTTGTCAAAAATTTTGCAGAGATGTGAGGACACTAACTTAGTTCTTAACTGGGAAAAGTGTCATTTCATGGTTCAGGAAGGAATTGTCCTGGGACACAAAGTATCTAGAGCAGGAATAGAAGTAGATAAGGCCAAGGTTTCTGTAATAGCAAATCTACCACCACCTAAAACAATTAAGGCAGTAAGGAGTTTTCTTGGTCATGCTGGTTTTTATAGAAGGTTTATTAAGGAATTTTCTAAGATAGCAAGACCCTTGTGTAATCTTCTTCATAAGGATGTGACATTTAGCTTTGATGAAGACTGCTTAACAGCTTTTAAGACTTTGAAGGAGAAATTAATCACTGCACCTATAGTTCAGTCTCCTGATTGGAGTCTACCTTTTGAGCTTATGTGCGATGGAAGTGAGAATGCAGTAGGAGCAGTTTTGGGGCAACACAAAGAAGGCAAACATCATGTTATCTATTATGCTAGCCATACTCTTAATGATGCCCAGATAAACTACACTACTACAGAAAAGGAAATGTATGCTGTAGTCTTTGCCTTTGATAAGTTCAGACAGTATCTTATTGGAGCCCAAACTATAGTTTACACAGATCATTCTGCATTACGATATCTTTTCTCAAAGCAAGAAGCCAAACCGAGGCTGATAAGATGGGTTTTACTTCTACAAGAATTTGACATTATTATCAAGGATAGAAAAGGAAAAGATAATGGAGTAGCAGACCACCTTTCTAGATTGGAGGAGAAAACAGAAAAGGAGGAAGTTGTAAATGATAAATTCCCAGATGAACAATTGTATGCTTTGCAGTTGCATCAATTTGATTGTCCTTGGTTTTCAGATTTTGCTAATTATCTAGCTTGCAAGATTGTCCCAAAATTTAAAGACTCTCATCAGAAGTCAATGTTTTTCAGAGAAATTCAGAAATACTATTGGGATGACCCCTTTTTATTCAAGTTTTGTTCAGACCAGGTTATTAGGCGCTGTGTTCATGAAAAAGAAGGTTTCCAAATTGTCAGAAAGTGTCATGAGAACCCTTTAGGAGGCCATCATGGTCCTGCTAGGACTGCTAGAAAAGTTCTAGATTGTGGGTTTTACTGGCCAACTATCTTTTTGGACTCCCAGAAACTTATAAAGATGTGTGATAGATGTCAAAGACTGGGAAACATTTCAATGAGAGAAGAAATGCCTCAAAAAGGGATTTTAGAAGTAGAGATATTTGATGTTTGGGGAATTGATTTTATGGGACCATTTCCCCCATCTTTTGGTAATCATTATATTCTAGTAGCCGTTGATTATGTTTCAAAATGGGTAGAAGCAGTAGCCTTACCTAATAATGAAGCTAAACAAGTTACTAAATTTCTACAGAAGAATATTTTTACCAGGTTTGGAGCCCCTCGTGCCATTATATCTGATGGAGGATCTCACTTTGTGAATAAACTCTTTGAGAAATTACTGAAGCAGTATGGTGTTCATCATAAAGTTGGATCACCATGTCATCCTCAGACAAGTGGACAGGTGGAGGTATCTAATAAGGAAATTAAGCACATTTTACAAGCTTCTATGAACATTACAAGAAAAGATTGGTCAAAGAAGTTAGATGATGCTTTATGGGCCTACAGAACTGCTTTTAAAACTCCTATAGGAATGTGTCCCTACAGATTAGTTTTTGGAAAAGCATGTCATCTCCCAGTTGAGCTAGAACATAGAGCATATTGGGCCATTAAAATGCTCAACATGGATTTTCAGTCAGGACAAGATAAGAGGAAGTTTGATCTGTCTAGACTGGAAGAGATGAGACTGGAAGCATATGAAAGCAGCAAGATTTATAAAGATCGAACTAAGAAAATTCATGATTCAAAAATTAAACATAAGGAATTTTCTGTTGGTCAATTGGTTTTGCTTTATAATTCTCGTTTGAAATTATTTCCAGGTAAGCTCAGATCAAGGTGGACAGGACCATTTCCTGTTGTAGCTGTTCATGACAATGGATCAGTTACAATTATGCTCAATGAAGGAGAAAAGACTGTAAATGGACACAGGCTAAAGGAATATATTGGCCAACAAGATCTAAATATCCAAACTGAATATTTGGATAATCCTTAGTTTTCTGTTTTCTAAAAAAAAAAAAAATATAGGGGGTGGATACTACCCAGGTTAACTGAGTAGTATTTCCCTTTTCTTTAGATTTATTTTTCATCTCTAATTCTTTTATTCTTTATTTTCAGGAAATCGAGAAATGAAGCTGTGATGGAATGAAGGAGGATGAGACAAGAATCTTCAAACAGGTTTTTGAGTATTAAGTGTTTGGAAAATGAAGTATGAATGGATCCTGAGGCCACGCTCCTGTAATTTTGTCAAAGCGTGAGAATTACTCTTGCTCACGCTTTGTAAAAGTTATGATGCGAGGTGATCAGTTCAAATTTTTATTCTATTAAAAATGATAATTTGTTAAGGAATAAGAGTTTGATGTCTACGCTTTGTCGAAAAACAAAGCGAGACTATTTTACTCTGGGAATTGTACAAGAATGTTTTCTCGCTTTGTAATTAACAAAGCGAGAAAAGGATTTTTATAGCCATGCAATGACAATCGACAGAGCGAGAGTCTGGGAATTTTGAACGGATAGATTTTCAAACTTCTCAAAGACCAAAATACCCTTTTTAGACTCTTCTTCTTCTCTTACACCAACCATCACACGTCGTTTCAACCGCCAGTAATTATGGCAGAATTTAGTTTTTCTGCTATAAAATCTAGTCGAATCCTCCTCTTCTTTCATCTCAAACATTTCCATCCTGAGAAATTATCCTAAAACCATTATCAAAAGTCAGAATGGCCGCAGCAGCTCCAAATGCTAGAACATCCATTCTAGACATTCCTGAAGAAATCTTGGGAGATATTCTCTCAAGGCTGGGAAGAGATGAAATGAAGGATGTAGCCAGGTTAGCCCCAACCTGCAAAAAGTTCGCCAGAGCAACTATGGCGCCTATAGTATGGAGGAGGGCAAATGTGGAAAGGAGGATGACTGCAGAGAGGACACTTGACTCTCATTACGTCCGAATACTTCGAAGATGCAGAGAGGCGGGAAATTTCATGATGAAGCTAGAACCTGCACTCTCGAGATTCTGCAATACAGGGCTCAAGGAAGCCGCTTTTGAAGTCCTTAAGCCTGGAATCGATGACAACCATCACCCCTCAATCTTTATCAAGGCCTTCATTCTTTTGAGTTTGGAGAGCCTTGAGGAAATTGATGAGGGATTGTATCTTCTCGGATCAATCCTTAAAGATGAAGATCATATCCGCAAGATTGAGGCGAAGATCAGCAAGCTATTCAATGAAAGCGAAGAGGAGCCTAATCCTTTTAGGGGACAATGACATCGCGAGTACTGTGATTATTTAGCGCCACACAGTAGGGACTTAGTTAGGGAACCTCCACACTTTAACTATGGTGCCACAAACATTGATTGTTTGTGTTGTGAGGTTACTAGTTTAATTAGGAGATTAAGAGAAAATTTTAATGAGCATGTAATGGAATCTGAGTCAGAATTAGAAACTGATTCAGATTCAAATTGATCGATTATGTAATCTCTTAAATTGTATCTAAATTCTAAGCCCTTTGGTGTTGCTATATATATACTCCTCGCTTCATTTTTTGTTAAAAGGAAACAACTTGATTGATCTTATCCTTTACATTAGATTTTCATCTGTCCTTTTAAATAAAAATTTTCAAAATAGGGTTATTTTAGGCTTAATCATTACTCCCTGCAGAGACAAGATTTACTATCTTGACCCCTGCAGTCCTTAGATAAAAATAGGCGTCTCTGTCCTTGCAGTCATTCCCCTCAGTTGTCATTTCAAAAAAAAAAAAAAAAATTTCATCAGATTCTCTTCTCTTATTCAAGAAGAAATCGCCATACACCATTTTTATCACTCTCAACCATTCTCATAAGCAAGATCATGGCCGAGAACAATCCGTAAGCAATCTCGTTCATCCTTTCTTTCTTTTATTCTTAGTTCTATTTTGCAAAGTTTGTTGTCAGATTGCATTTCTAGACCTAGGGTTCATGATTCTATATTTTTTTAGGGAATGGCTGTAGAAAACGGAAACATTAATCATTTAAGATTCCTCATAACTAAGAGCCGTTTCTTTACACTCATTAATCCAGAGAATCTTTTCTGAAATCTTTAGTTTGTAACTGATGCATTATCCATATGAGACTTTGGAACTTCATATTAGGAATGAAACTCCCATTTCGAAAATTTTGGTTCCATCATAAAAGTATTCCCCTGTATTCCTTATCATATTATTTTCTGAAAACAGAAATGCTAGGAATCCACAGCGCATTGGGACTCAAATATCCCATTTACCCACTGAGTTGTTGGGGGATATTCTATCAAGAATCGGAAAAGACAATGTTAGAGAGCTCTTCAGGATAGCAGAAGTCTCTCCATTATTTTACCAAGCAAGCAAAACTCATCTTGTATACAAGAGAGTGGACTTGGAATCGTGTATGAGGTGGAGAGAGGACGTTTATCCGGACAACCAGAAAAGATTCATTCGAGAGTGTCAAAATGCAGGGAACTTCCTGTTCAACATTGAACCTGCATTAAAGGCATTTGTGGAGGAAAGAGATGAGAAGAAGGCATATGAAATCCTCAAGCCAGGACTAGATGATGGGCATGAACCTACTATTCTGCTCAGAACGATGCTCATATTAACAAAACAAGAGGATAAATGGATTGAAGAAGGACTAGAGTTGGTCCAAACAGTAGCTTCTAATGTTTTAGAAGTGGTTTTCATCAAAATCTATCTTTTTCATTGGTTCACCCATATTCCTCAACTTCCAAATCCTTTTCTAGGGCAACCAGAGATGAGCTACTGTAAGGATCACACCTTGCAGGTTCGAGTCTTACTACCACCACACATCAGGATGGACTGTATCCCTTGTCAATTCTTTGACATGGTGAGGCAGTTTAGACTGTATTGTGGTGAAGTGTTTCCTGATGAGTTTATGTGGACCGACTCCGATGATGAGGAAATTGACCCCTGAGCAGTTAGAGCTAGAAATTCTATAGTATTATATATGTTTGTAATTCCTGGAAATTTGATGTATTTTGGATCATTTGGACTTCATGTATTACAATTCTCCTACTTTTTATTTTGTATGATCAGTCTCTTTACTCAATTCTAACATGAATTAAAGATTAAACTGGAAGTTTCTCTTAAAACTGAGAATGTTATCAAGGGAGTTTGGATCAGAGGAAACTTAGATCAAACACTCCACTGAATATTCTTCAGATTAAAAGAGGAAGTAAAATCAGGAAATGAGATGGAAGAATTGGTAATCTTTAAATAAATAAGTTAAGGGTGGATTTTTGTTAGGTATTAAGATGAATTTGGTGAAGAAGATTTAACCAGACTTAATATACAATTTAGAAGTCTTAATCCTTTTCAATGATTA
This sequence comes from Hygrophila difformis, assembly GCA_030278955.1. Lineage (NCBI taxonomy): Eukaryota > Viridiplantae > Streptophyta > Magnoliopsida > Lamiales > Acanthaceae > Hygrophila > Hygrophila difformis. The sequence goes on along the minus strand of JAOANR010000014.1, from coordinate 33,548,717 downwards.
CCCCTCGCTTTGTTTTCAACCAATCTAATTTTATCCAATTTATGTTGTTTGAGTTTATTAACTCAATTTTTTTTTTTAATTCAATAACCAGACTCACTGATGTGGCAGGTCTAGAATGAGTGAGTACACTCTAAGTACTTGAGTACCCTACTCTTTATTCTTTAACTAGGCCAGCCCATTGTTTTATATAAGACCTATAACCTCCTTATCTTTTCAAATCATTTTCATATCTTTTCATATTCTCTCTCAAGAAGAAACCGCCATTTTTAAAGTTCTTCTTCTTCCTCTATTTGCGAAACTCTTCTTCAGAAACACTCAGCTTCAGGAACAATCCTAATGGCGAGCAGCAACCCGTAAGCTCTCCGTTCATTTTTCATCGTATCTCTTCCTGATTTTTAAGTTGTTACATTCTGCATTATAATGTTTTTACTCATACTAGGGTTTAAGCTTTCATCCACTCTCGTTCTTCCCTAATTGAAAAACTTGGAGTATAATTTCAACTGATTTTTCTTCTTTAAAATTCGATTAAATAACAGTGAGGAGCAGCCTTCTGAGTCCTCTGCTTTACACCTGACTGATCTTCCATTGGATGTCCTTGGGGAGATTCTGTCACGAGTAGGGCAGAGCAGCTTTGAATATCTGCTCAAGTGCAAACAAATCTGTTCAACATTCACAATAGCCTCAGAATATCCTATTGTTCTCCGGAGATTTAATGTACAGGATCCGGCCTTTAAAAGAATCCCTAATGATTCCACTGGTAAAATCAAATTTCTAGATGCCTGTAGAGAGGCTAAGAATCATATTCTGAACTTACCCGAGGCCGTGGAACTGTTTATACAAGGGAAAGGATTCAAGGCATTTCAGATCCTGGATGAAGGAATAGAAGATAACTTTAAGATTTCCCAATATTTTAAAGCTTTATGTTGCCTAAGTAAAAGTTCTAGGGAAGAGATAGATGCTGGACTTCGCTTAATTAGTCCAATCTTAAGGGATAGATTAAACAGTTATGAATTTAGATATAATCTTCTCACCCTAGTTTCAGAATGGGAATATGTCCCGAATCCATTTTTAGGGCAGAAAAATAGGGAATTCTGTGTTGTAGAAGTTCGTGATCAGGAAACCTTCCATAAGCCATCATACTATACAGCCGATCAGGTCTGCTATCTCTGCTGTGACACAAAAAGAGCCATAGCTGACTTTAGGATGGCAGCAGGGGAAAACTATGATAACTATAGCATTAATGAATAAGCTTTTGGACAAAGGAGAAAGAGATTGATGTATGTGACATGTCTTCTAATTTTTAACTTTGAAACTGTCACTAGATCAGATATTTTGTACAATGTAATGTAGCCTGATTTTGATAATAAAATCTAATCTCATTACTGCATAAATGTTGAGTTTAACTCTGAATTCTGTGTTCTTTCTCCTTTTCTTTTCAGAAATGTCGAAAACCCTCAACTCTTGGAAACTCAATTACTTGATTTACCAATTGAGTTACTGGGAGACATTCTGTCAAGACTAGGAATGGAAAGCATAAAGGCACTTTTTAGAGCGTCCGAAACTTCTAAGCAATTTCTCTCAGCAAGCAGGTCATCGTTAGCTCTAAAGAGAGCTAATTTGGAAACTTGTGATGTTTGGAGAGGAGATGCTTACCCAAGTAACCAAGTCAGATTCATTAAAAGATGTCAGGATGCAGGCAATTATATGTTTAATATTGTGCCTGCATTGATAGCCTTTGTCGAGGATAAAAATGAGGAAAAAGCTTATGAAATTCTTAAGCCCGGTTTAGATGATAAACACAAACCAACCACTTTCATAAGATCCTTTCTACTGCTTTCCAAACAAGATCTGCAGCTGGATGAGGAAGGAATTCAATTGATCAAATTTGTGACTCAAGATCCTTTTGAACTTCTATTCTTAAAAATGAGTGTTCTCCACTGGCTCCTTTATGGTGAAAAGTTCCCAAACCCATTCCTTGATCAAGAGGAAAGGAGTTTTTGTAAGAATCACTCTATCCAAGAGCGACAACAATTACCTTTTAATGAAAGGATGGAGTGTATTCCCTGTGAACTGTTTGATTATGTCAAGCAATACAGAAGAGCAAGTGGCGAACTAGGCATATTTGTAACACCCCGGATTTGATAACCCAGGCCGAGGTGTTACCGCCGCACCTCCCTAGCAAGACACGGTTTCTCCGAGCTTGCTAAAGAGATGCAAGGCTATAGGTGTTGGAAAAAGTCTTAAAAGTAAGTCCGGAATTACTTAAAAATAATAATGTAGTATCATCCATACATGACAAAAATAAATAGTTGCAGCGGAAATTTAAATATGGGCCGACATGGCCAAAACTCGGGTCAACAAGCCCGTATGCAAGTCATGTAAAATGAATAACTAAATGTCCGAAGTAATCCCCCGATGCATGATCATGCTCCGTACTCTGTAATGGAAAAATAAACAACAGGTTTTATCAGTATATAAAATACTGAGTAAGTTACTTCCTAACGTAACGATAAAGGGGTTTTAAAAAGATTATTTAATTAATTTAAAACTTATACTTTTACTCAGGCTCAAATTTAAATATTAAAAATTCGTAATCTTACTTGCAGCGGAAAACATGATTTATTTATTCAAGACGAGAGTACAAAAATTAAAGGACTTAATTTAAAAACGTAATTTAAAAGCATAATTTAAGGACATTATTTAAATGCATAATTTAAAAACATGGTAAATAGGATTTAAGCATAATTGAACGCTCACGCAAGTCTTTTATATTTTCATCCCGTAAACTAAGAAGAGGACACCACACAGGGGAGATCACTAACGAGGCAATCTCAATAGTCGTAACCAGATAGCCGGTGAACCGGCGGCCGCAGCCATATCAGTATTGACTGCCGTTTTGGCGAGCCATGTATATCTACCGTCAATTTGACAGGCGTGTATATCGACTGTCATTTGACAGGCCTTTCAAACGGTTTCACTACCACTCGGGCAGGCCGCGTATTTCCCACTGCCGATTTGGCAGGCCATGTGCACAACTGCCGTTTCGGCATTAGGACCACTAACGAGGCAGTCCAAACAATGGGAGACCACTAACGAGGCAGTCTCAAAGATAGTAGGACCACTAACGAGGCGATCCAAAAAGATAGCAGGACCACTAACGAGGCGATCCACAAATACAGCGCGCGAGATCACTAACGAGGCAATCTCAGATAGTAAGGAGACCACTAACGAGGCAGTCTCAAAGATAATGATAGTATGAAGATCGGCTCAGCCTAGTGAACGGGATTTTTCGAAAGTTCGTATTTCAAAGTTATCAAAGGATCGATATCGCGTTTTCATAGTTCGAGTTTTCTCAAGTTCGAAAAATCCTATTCGAGGCAGTTCACGCCTTTCTTAATTTAAAATTCGTCTTTTCTCCAAAAATTCTGAAACTTGGCCAGTAATTCAAAAACACACACACGAACAACTTTCATGTTTTAAGTTTTCGGAAATAAGGTTCCGAAGTGAGTTGAAATTTGAGTTTATTGCAAAGAATAATTCATGTCTTAAAAACTGTTTTCGACACAGGTTCGTGCAACGCCGATTAAAAATTCATTTCAAAACCAATCGATCCAAAATTTTTACAGGAGCTACAAAACACATTAAGGAACAAATTTCATGTTTTAAGAATTTGGAAATAATGAATTTTAGATGCTCAAAGATCGACCGCAACACACTGTGTGCGCGCGGACTCAAAAGTTATTTTAAAACAGTTCCGGAAATTGGCCATTTTGACATATCAAATGAACACCAAAATCCGTGAAATTTTATATGCATAATCTAGACTCAATTATCTACAACTTTTGTTTAGGAATGCAAAGTTGAATCATTCTTTAAACGGGTGAAAAATATGCATCAAGTCGGGTCACAAAAACTGTCAGGACTCCAGATTTGGCGATTCAACTTTTGACGACTTTTTGGCATATCAAACGTGGTTCAAAAATTATGAAATTTTTCAGGGATAAACTAGACACCATCATCTCCAACTTTTATGTTTTCACCCAAGATTAGTTTTGACCATAAAGGATCGAGAAAACGCACAACAAGTTCGACTACGTAATCTGTCCAGTTTACCGTTACATCACAGTCCGCTTCCGAGGGTTTTCGAGTATGCAAACGTTAACGAAAATGCGTGAAATTTTACGGACGCGATGTTTAGACAGTTAGCTACAACTTTTGTTTTTACATAAAAGTTTAGTTTTGAAGGATTCAATTAGAAAAATGCCAAGGAACTCGAACACGAAAATCTGTCAGTTTTCTTCGGTTTTGAAAACAACTCAGAAAATACCAGACGCGTTTTCGGGGGTCAAATGTTGATGAAAACTCCTGAAATTTTGACACAACCTAGATTAAGATGTTAGGAACAAATCTCTAGTTCGGAGTTTTTCGTTTCGGATTCTCGAAATAGGAGTTTTTAACGGATTTCAGAAAATGCGCGGATTGGGGTTTCTAAGTCCGATTTTTACGTTTTGTTTTAGATCCATTGATTCGTTCGAATTTAGTCACCCAAAATTGATACGCAAGGAAGCAACTTACAGTGGGTGAGGTTTATAGTCCTAAGATTCGTCGGGATGAACTCCGGAAGCCACGAACACGTCCCAACAACTCCGACTCCTTCTCATCGGTCCCGATTTGTGAATAAGAGAGGAAAACATAGGTGTCAGGCCTTAGGTCGGCCAGGGGTCATGAAAACAAGATTGGAAATTCATCCTTACCACTACACGATGCTTGAGGAGTGCCCCAACTCGTCCGTATGTCGTCTCCTTCGCCGGAACGGTGTCGGAAGCCAAAGAACTTGATTTTTCTTTCTTTTCGAGTGGGTTGAGTGGGGAGGATGATGGGGGCGGTTTTGAGAGGGATTTTGGGAGTTGGAATGGCTGACAATCGGCCTCCTCATGATCCTTGATCTCCTCCACACGGGTAAGGTAAGTTACCATAGTTTTCGGGTCGAAATTTGGCAAGAAATCGCGTTGATCGCGATCTTCCCGCAGACTGCCACAGATGGCGCGGTCTTGGCGCGGGGGCGCGCGGGGTGCGCGCGGCCGGTCTGGGCCGTTGCGCCCGGGCTGGCCGTGCAATCCCGTCGGGCCGTTTCTCCTCTCTTTCGGACTTCCGACCTCCTACGTTCTCGGCTCGATTTTCCGGGTCGTTCTCGGATCATAAATTCCTATCTTAAATCTATTTCGACTCCAATTGTATTTCATATTCGAAATCTTGAACCCGTCGAGTTTGAATCCGTCGGCTTGAATTCGTCGTCTTTCGACTCCGGTGTAATAATTTATCCGATTAAATTATTTCCGACTTTACGGGTTTGTGGAATTAAAATTCTTTTCCTTATTAAATTTAATTCCAATTCTTTTAACTGATTCGTGGAATTTCTTCGGGCTTCCTTTCCCTCTTTTATTCCATTTTGAATTTTTGAATCTTTTGGCGTTTCATTTCCGAGCGATAATTTATTGTAATAAATTATTTTCTTTTCGGAAATAAATTTTTATTTTGCCGTAAAAATCCCGGGTATTACAGTCTACCCCCCTTAAGAACCAACTTCGTCCTCGAAGTTGTGTTTCGGTTTTGGTTTCTTCGAGTTTAATCGTTAGGATGCTTTCGGTTATGTTTTTATTTTGGGATTTATTTCGTGACTGAACTTAGAATTTAGGTTTCCAAGCTGCCTACGTACCCTGTGAAGGGATCAAGTCATAACGTAGTTCAAAACAATTTGAATTTGTTTATTTGAAATACAAAATATTCGGGTTGTTACAATATTATTTGAATGGGAGCAATGGAACAATGCAGAAGAAGATCAGAATGAAGAAGAACTACTAGAATTAGAATAATCTAGAAATCAAGTGATTGATATTTTCTTTGCTTGTATCTTTTGTGTTTTTGTCTTGGGACAGAGAATTATGTGGATGATTCAAAGCTGTACATCCCTTTTCCATTAATGTATTGCATTCTCTAGTTTTTAATTCTGTTTTTGTTTTTAACTTTATTCAGCTATGAAATTGGAACTTCATCAAAGCAACCAAGGACTTCACTAGAGAAATCTGGATCGGGGGAAACTCAGATCACAGATCTTCCCTATGAGATTCTTGGAAACATTTTATCAAGATTTGCATTTGACCACCTTGAGACTGTCTTTAATTGTAAACTGGTCTGCAAAGAGCTCGAAAAAGCTACTCATCATTCTTTAGCCTTGAAAAAGGCTTCTCTTGAAGACTTTACAGCATGGGGATGGGGAACTTTTGAAGAGACACAAAGCATTTTCCTTGAAACCTGCAAAAATGCAGGAAATTGGATGTACCAGTTACATGAGGCATTGCGTTTGTTCGTTAAAGACAAGAATGAACAAGCAGCATTTGAACTCTTAAAACCTGCAATTACTGATAATCACCCCCCCATCCATCTATGTAAAAGCTCTTATGCTCTTAAGTAAGGATGAAAGGGAAGAGCAAGAGAAGGGAATTTGGCTCTTCGCTCCTCTGTGCAAGAATAGACGAAGACTCAAGGATCTTCGACTTCAAGTCAGAGGGTGGTTATCGAGTTATGAGGAATTCATCTCACCCTTTCAAGGACAACCCAAGAAGAGACTTTGTGACCTTAGGAGCTATTATGATAACAATCATGGTCCCTCAAGGAATACCTATGGAGTCGTGTCAATTTACTGTATGAGGTGCTTAGTCTCTGAGCATTGTAATCTGTTTCAAAGATTTGGAATTGAGGCAGAGACACCTCCTCATTTGTAATTGATAGGTCGAATGTCATAAGAAACACCATGCTTTGTAGTTCCATATTTTGAATCTGATGAATTATATGTTTTGCTTTTGATTAATGATGTTTTGAATTCGAATTTCCTGCTATTTTCTGATTAAATTAGACTCAGTTAGCATTGAAATGTTCACATTTAGAGCAAATCTCTAAATGTGAGTATGGTGATATCATGAATAGAATGATGAATATAAAAAGGAAATCTGGTATTATGTTTCTTTTCTATCATCTGCACATTTAGAGTCAAGCTCTAAATGTGAGTATGGTGACAATAATTTACCAGTTGTTCTTGTTTCTTAAGGATTCATAAGATGACCTATGAAGAACTTCAAGCTCGAAATATAGAATCGGATAAGAAGGAGAAATCATTCTTGGCAAAGACGAGAACGATTAACATGGTAGAAACTATTCGGAGAAGTGGTGGATGGACAGCAATGCAAATTTCACCTCCAGACTTTTATATCAATCCATTTATGCTTCAACATATACCAGAGAAGGAAAAGGAATCATTGAGGATTGATTTAGAAGAAGCATTCTGGAATAAGATGAATAGATTTTGGGATGATCAAATGATTATTCTGATTAATGATAGGCATCTGCCTAATGAAATCAGACTGGAAAGAATTTTGGAAAGAGAAAGGAAGTGCATGGCTGAGTGGAATCAGGAGTGCTACAGAATTATCAATCCAAAAGATCAGACAGGGCTGGAGTTGGATTACTTTGATCCTCAACCACTACCAAAATATGTGAAGCGACTCACCAAATATTGCTGCAAACTTAATGAAATCCGGAATGCTAGAGTCTATGATGCTCAGCAGGCACTCCCTGCATACATGCCTCCAACATTCCTGAACAAGAAGTGACCTGTTGAACAGAATTTCTTGACAAATCTGGCCCTAGATAGGATTATTGACGCTCGGATCAATTTGAGACATGACCTCGAGCCTTATTTCAAGAAAGCTAAACAAGGTCAGGCGGTATGGAAAGATGTCCTTAGAATTATTCAGGAAGCTAGAAATAGCTGGATCAGGTATATGAATAAATGGTCAAAAGGGGAAGATCTAAGGAAAAGGATTCTTAAACCAGGGTTGATAAGGAAACCTGATGAGGAATTTCCTTTGGAGGAGTTTGCTGATTTGATGCCAGAGCAGCAAGCATGGATTAAAGATGCAGAGAAGAGAGAAGCTGAGAGATCAGGCAAAAACAGAAAGCAGAGATCAGATGCAAAACAGACACCACAAAATATAGTAAGGAATATTTTCAGAGAATCAGTCGTTAATGAAGGACTGGAACCTGTAGCGAATTTAAGAAAAGTTTCAGCCCCATCAATAACACCAGCAGATGCAGATCTACTCATTACAGATAGACCCAATAAAATCATGAAGAGATTACCTCCAACTCTCCAACAGGAAGTTCATGGATATGTACAGGAGAGGAAGAAAGAATTCATCGAGAAGTATGTCAGGTATGATGCTATGTGCAAGGAAAATGCATACAAGGAGCACAGACCCTACACTGATCAAACACAAGGAAGAATTCAGCAGGTAATTATTGATGAGGGATGCATGGAATGAGAAATATCTGAATAGAAAGGGAATGAATATCATGCTGAAGGGATTAGGCAAGAATTTCTATATTAAGAAGCACGATTCAGATGAAGACAGTACAGATGATGAGCAAAGAATTGAGAGGATGAGAGTAGTTGATGAGGTTACAACTATTTTGGGAGAAAAGAATGAGGAAAATGATGAAATCCATCCGATTCTGCAAGAGAGTATGGATTGCTATTATGCAAACAAACGAAAGGCAGATCGTGAATGGGAGGAACTCATGAGAACTCAAGACAAGAAAGGTAAAAAGAAAATATCCACCAAAAAGAGGAAGTCACACAATCTCAGTTCAAGCACTTCAGATGAAGTACCAATAGCTAAGAAAAGGACTGGGAGGAAGGTGGAGACAAGCAAGTCTGAGAAAGCTAGCCAAATTCCAAAGAAGAGGAAAAATGAAGATGAGCTAGCAACCAAAGAAATTCTGGATTTGACAAAAGACTTGATGGATGAAGATGTTGAGATTCTACAATCAGCTCAAGAAAAGAGAGAAGTTGTTACCTACAAAAGGAGAGGAAGGTTACCTTCTGAGCAGAAGGAAACCAACCCTGAAGAATTTAAGCAGCAAGGGTCTTCTCTTGAGAATGTAGAACAATTGGGAATCATACCTGAGAAAGAAAAGCAACAAGAAAAAGAACCTGAAAAGCCAGTTAAGAAGTTCAGGATAAAGATGAAGGCTAGAAAGCCTAAGTATGTAGTACCTGACACCAGCTCTGAAGAAGAAAAAGTCGAACCAACTCTAGGGATAGTTCCCTACACAGAGAGGTTGGAGCTCACTCCTTACACTAATTTGGAAGTGGGGGATATAGACCCAGAGGGCTGGAGAGCATGTATTGAAGAACATCAACCTGATGAACAAGGATCAACTAGACCAAGCACTGATCTCCAACTGGTTCAGATTGCTGAAAAAGATGATAGAGAAGGGCAAGATGAAGATCAACAAGCTCAGGTCAACAGGGATCTCATTCAAAGTCAGATTGATTTACAAGGATTTTCAGGAAAAGAAACTGAACAAGATATACCACCAGAACAAGCTGCAGATGAGCAAGAATTTGTGAATCAAATTGAGGAATCAGTGGCAGACATATTTCAAGAACAGACACTGGAAGATTTACAGACTTTTGAAGATATGAACTTGCATGGAACTACAGTCGGGAACATGACTTACTCTCTGGAAGGACTGATTAAAAAGTTCAGAAAATTGGCTAGAGAAGGAGGGAATGCACGCACCTCAGCAGAACAAGCAAGTGAATATGCAGCTAAACTTGAGTCAGAGTTAGAGGAAATCCAACAACAAATAAATTCTGACCAAGTAATGGAACCATCTCCATTAGCAATTCAAGCTTATGAAGAAGAAGTGCAGAGAAGTGAAACTCAAGAAGCTCAGCAGAGAAAATATTTTATGGAAGACACTGTCAGTCAATATCTCAGAACACAGACGAATGCTGAAAATCAAATGAATCAATGGCTCCTTCCACCTCAAGTCAGGGATGAAGTAGTTCAGAGAGCAATTGTAAGGATGAATGATCCTGAATGGGCCGCAGAACAGAAGAAGAGAGTAGAAGAATATTTTGGAGTCAAAGGATTTCTAGATTCAGAATCTACTGCCATTCCTCTTCTACTAAACGAACCTGTACAGGAAGATCCCACAGAGATCTTAAATCAGCATAGCCTTGAAGTTACTGAGAAGGTAGATACCAGCACGTCATTGATTTATGATTCAGGTATAGGGAATTCACAACATGATAACACTGATAGAGTTCAAGAAGAACATCCAGAGCCTGACTATGAGCAAAACTCAGAACAAGTTCATGAAGAAAACGTGGAACCTGCTCAAGAAGGTGGCCAAACAGAAGAACAAGAAAATGAGAATGTTGGGGATGAGCAAGAAGAAGCACAAGAATCCGAGGGAAATGAATCAGATACATCTGAAGGATCATCCCCCGGAAAAGATGTCCCAGAATTGCTACCTTCGAGTTATTGGGGAAAGAATAGTCCAAAGGTGAGGTTGTCAATCCCTGATAGCATTGAAAAGAGGACTGAATTTACAGAAGAAGAAATCAAGGTTAAGTTTAATGGAAGAAAGGAGGCATTGGAAAATTACTTGGGGATGTCCAAAATGATTGTTCCGGACAAAGGATTTCATCCCAAGTGGCTGGATCACAAGTGTATCAGCTACTGGAGAAGGATCAATGAATGGGACATTTTCATGAGACACAATAACAAATGTGGTTATGTGGAACTGACCAGGGAGTTCTATGCTAACTTTGATGTTGAGGCAGAAACAACATGGATTAGAGGGAAAACAGTGCAAGTCACTGTAGAAACTCTAAATGATCTGATACAAGCACCTTTGTTAGAACAGCCAGAAGTCAAATCCGAGGTCCTACTGAGGAAGAAAACTCAAGGAAATAAACTTGTTAATGCTAGAAAAATGGCACTGGGATTCTGTTCAACACACAGAGGAACTGAGCAGAATAAGATTCCATTGAAGAATTTGAAGCCTGAGTACTTGCCTACACTTGATTTCTACTATTCAAAGCTCAGACCTACCACAAATTTTCAAGGACCCTCAGCCGGAACTTTCGAGGGATTTGCATTGTTATGGTCAGGAAGGAAATGTAGTGCTGCACACCATGTTCTAAATGTTATTAAGTCAAGAGTTGGAGAAGATGCAGCATTGGCTTATCCGAATTTAATCAGAAGACTTTGTGAGAAACAAGGAGTTTCAATCACACCATTTTTACCAGAGATCATCAAGATAGATCCTCCTATTCCATTACCCGAAGACACTTTAAGGGGAGAGTTGATTTACCAAATGCCAGATTTAGAGGAACAAACTTCCGAAGGATCAGGATCAAAGGTGCCATCTCCTAAGACAAAAAGGGTCAATCTTCCTTCAAAATCAAGATCATATCAGTCAAGAACCGCAACAAAAAGGACAAAGACTGTAACTCCATCTCCTGCATTGAATCCTATTCCAGAAGATGAAGAGTTTGAAAACACTTCTGCACCATCTCAACCTGTGAGACAGCCAATGAGGAACACAGTATCTGTGGATGAATCTCAGAATATGAGTACTTCAATCCAAAGTTTTGCACAGTCCATGGAGATGCTAGTGAAAACTATGTCAGAAGACAAGCATGTTCAAAGAGAAATGGAGCAGAAGAGGATTGAACTTGAGCATGTCAGGATTCAAACTGAGGAGAAACTCAGGAAAGAGGAGATGGAGAGGCAAGAGAAGATAAGGAAGGAAGAATGGGATAGACAGGAAAGGATGAGAAGGGAAGAGATGGAAAGATTTGAAAGGCTGAGAAAGAAGAACTTGAAGAGAGAAGACAAGAACGAGAAAGGGATATGGAACTGAGGAGGCAGGAGCAGTATAACAGTACGAGATTGGTAGACATCCTTGCCAACTTAGTCTCGGATCTAAAGAAATCTCCATCCATACCACCTAAGGATCCAGACAATGATGCAGGACCATCCTGAGATCACAGGGGAGTTTTCTGAAACTTTCTTCTTCTTTTTCTTTGCAGTCTCTTTTTCTTTATTTCTTTCCTGTTTCCATTTATTTCAACATAAACTTAGGATAGATTTAATATGAAGTTGTATCATAGTATTGAATTTCAAGCTAGGATCATAAAAAATAATAATAATAATAATAATAATAATAATAATAAACTCAGGGAGGCTAATAAACTGATAAAGGAATAGAAGATGAGTTTAAAAGTGGTTCCTGTGGAAACATCTACCTTATAGATTTTCACTGCAAGCATGAGCCGCTCTTGAAAACTGTTTTTAGCTGTAAGCTCTGAGATTGATTGATGTCATTACTGGATAAATGGTGTGAAGGTTTTATGATGATATTAACCTTAGTGATTTGCATACTTATAAACAATAACTGCACAAGGTTAAGAGGATTGATCTAATCTAGTCTCTCTTGAAAGATGAGTGTGCATATTGAGTTAAAAAAAAAAAAAAGAGAAAAAGAGAGCAAGGGAAATTTTAGAAACAGACGTGGTAAAATAATGTGGATATAAGTAGCTGGCACAGCTGCCCCTCTGATTTATAAGTTGAAGAACTTTAAAAGAGCAGAATCAAGGGCAGGGGAGTTGAAGTTTCATCTGCAATGTCAGGTCATGCGACTCCTCCTAATAATGTGAAACCGAGCTATTGAAAGCCACGGAAGGCCACCCCTTGATAAAAAAAAAAAAAAAAAGTGTGTGTATTTCATTTCAGAATACAAGATATGCACATGAGTTGGACAGGATTGAGCGTGAGAAGATAAATCTGGCTAACTAAGGAGCAGAACAATAAATCACATAAATGCAAATCACTTCTGTTAATGTTTCCATGAAATCTGGTGAATTCTAAGTCAGGTATGAAGCATCAATCAGTTGAAAGAGTTGAGCTTGGGATAGTTGGAAAAGAGAAGGTAGTGATCCAGTGGAGTCTTACATGAACATTTTAATCTCAGAAGCCACTAATTGGACTTATTCTTTGAAACTTTACAAGTTTCTTACCACTTGAGGACAAGTGTTTCTAAATGTGAGGATGGTGATGACAGCCTTTTGTGACTGTCATTTGCGTCCAATTTAGTGTCTCAATGATGATCTTTTGTTCTTAATTCCATTGATTTTTGATGAATAATCAAAGAGGATTAGAAAAGATGGAAGAAGAATTAAGATTGCAAAGAAGTTGGAAATACATTGAAAATGGCTTGAAATTCTGAGTTTTCTTTGTAAGTCTCGCACGCGGTGTTTCTATTTAACTGATCCACGCTTTGTCATGCAGAAGGAAGTTAAGCTGGAAAACAGCAGGAAGTTGAAAGGACATAGCGAGAAAAGAAAAGGAATGGTGCGAGGGCTTGTTTCCGAAATCAGGAAAAGATTTAAGGAAAATGTGCAGATGCTGAAGTCCACGCGATGATTGTTTGACATCGCGAGGAAAGGAAGTCTGTGCAAGACAGAAGTTTTATCCGATATGGCGAGAAGCAGATTCTTTGGAAAATTGTGAGACCTCGCCTCGTCAAGAAAGATGATTACATTTCTGACTCTCGCTTTGAAGGAACTGGACAAAGCGAGAGGAGAGCTATTCTGATGCGAGCGGTTATCATCCAAGGCAGAAGCAGTTACAACGCCCATCTATAAATAAGACCCTTGGGGGAATCAGCTCCGCAGGCGGGAGATTGAAGAGAATAGCTCGATTTTACTCTCCAGTCCACTTTTTAGAATTTAGTAGGTAGGTTAGGATTTAATTTTCTCTGCAATTTACTTTGATGTTCTTCAGATTTGTAATTTGTTTTCGTAGAACTGTAATTCGATTTCGTAGTAGATTTCTTTAAGATTAGCTGTTAGATTAGCTTGAGGATACCCTGGGAGGAGAGTTGCTTTCGGATCGCTTGTTCATCCATCATGACGATCATCATCTAAACTCCGACTCGTTCGCTCATCTTTGCATTATTCTGATAGCAATCAGATTTCCAGGTGTATTCGTTTTTAATTCTTTGTTATTTGAGATACAAGAAGAATGATCGGTTATCAGAATGTGAATTTCTTATCTTTCTGGTTTCTATTTCCATTTCGTAATTCTGTTTCAGCAGAGTATAAACCTCAATTTCATCATTCAATCTGAATTTTGCATTATATCTTTAATTCGATTTTCGAAGATCATAACACTTCCACATTTTTAATGCGCAAATTGTTCGTTCCAATTACGTAAGAAATTTGGATATTGTAACCGAGTTAGGTATGATCTGGCAGAATTATGAATTCACTCGATTTTCTGTCAATGTTATGTTTACAGACGAGAATATTAGTGTTTAATGTTCAGAACTCTAAAAGGTTCCTAGAGACCCATGCAGTGTTAATCATCGCTTGATAATCTTTAAGAATCAATAGCTTTGAGTTCATGAATTTGGATACAAAAGATTCTATGTTCATAATCTTCTAAACGGAAATTCCAGAAGGTAGTTATGACAGTTATAAATTCTGATCATTTACTTCGAATAAGGGTAAACCCTTGCTTCATCTTAAAAGATGATGCAAGGAAATATCCAGATAGATCTATTATGAAAAAGGCTATTCAAATACTCACGCGATGTCAATCTGACAAAGCGAGAGGATCAATCTATAATAGCAATAGACTTGATATCCATTTTACAGGGTATCAATTATTCACTTTTACTTCCTATACGTATATAACCCCTATCTATAAGTAGGAATTGAGTACCTCGCCGCATTCTTGCAGAAACTATCGCGAGGCATTCAGTTCTTTGTATAAATAAAATCTGGGGAACATTCTTTGAATATTAGCTCCCTCCATGCTGTACAGACATAGCGTGCGGAAAATTGGAATGTTCATAGTTTGAAAACCAAAATAGTTACTGCGAGCTATTTTGGACATTTATTTTGCAGAGTTATTTCTCAAGTCCTTTTTCTTGGGAAAGTTATTTCCTAATTCTGTCTAGTTTCCAAAGTATATTTTGGAAATATCTTTGTCTTTTGATTAAGAGGATTCAGAACCCTCAACGTCTCTTTATACATATAATACTACATACACATATAATATTTTGGGATATTTCCCAGTATATGATGAGTAACCTTACTTCATGATTACAAATTCACAATTCATATGTGCATTACGTATTATTATTTACACTGGTACGCTGAGAGAGATGATGATATAGGTTTTCTCAATCATTATTTACTCAGGGCTGATAAAGAACAAACTTGTTCTTCAGTTGGGCATTTAGTACCTGTCGTTTAAAAGGGAAAGATGTTTCAAAAACCATCTTTTGTCCTAAAAATTAGTAGAGTATCAGGAAGATTAATTTCCGGGGTTCATGGTATTATAGTTATCACTATAGGCTATGAGTAGGAGATTAAATATTTCTCCTACAGTCTACTAATCCTGAGTTAAATCACGGATATTAGGAACTGTTTACAGAGATTTCTCGAGCTAAATCATTTATACAAATCTGAGTGGTCTGGATAAGTCAAGGAATTTGAATAGCAATTTCATCTTGATATACTTACAAGGCTATTATTCCTTATGAATACTTGCAGGAATTACTCTGAAGAAACAAGTCCTATGAAAACATTGGATGATAGATTTAAATATTAGCTTTTTCATTTGTTGTAGAGGACATCCAATACAGGATCATAAGATCAGTTTGATCAGGGTAATAAAAAGAACAACTTCAAGTTCAGACGAATATAGTATGATTTAGAAGTGACCTCGAGTTGTCAAAGGCTTAATCTGAGTCTGAAAGAAAAAGATTAAGTGACGATTCTGAAAAGCTTTTATCACAGAAAGAGTCTGACAGATCATTCTGTGATGATAGTATTCCATGATTTCAGAGCTTAGAATGTCATGACACTGAATCACAAGTACCTGTCTTGGGAAGTGATTAAAGATATGAAGATTTGATTAAGTTGTGTAAAGGATTTTTCTATCTCAATGAACTTTCATTATGTTTTAGCCAATGAAGTATGATAATCTCATCATATTCTTATTTCATTTGATTTGGTCTGTAACATCTTAAACACGTGAATAAGATCATAATGTTCTACATCATTTTAATTGTTTTCTTTACTACGTTCACAGCTTTAAGCATTTACATTTCAGTAGTATTCTTTAGTAATCATCATTACAACATTCTTAAATCAAGAATAGAGACAGATTCTAAAGCTAATAATTCTATTAAAACACTTCTATCGTGTAACTCTCTTTTGAACGATCCCGACAATTAAAATAAATATTGCAGCTTGATACCGTGCGCTTTCGGTAGGAAAAACTAGGCAAGCTTTTTAACAGCCCTATAGGAATTATAGTGTAAAGGCTGTCGGGGGGCATTGCAGCGGGGTTTTACCTCAATGCTTCAGTTACCACTTAATTAGGGAAGTAGTTAATGGCCATACTTTGGCTATGGAATAGGTTACGAAGAGTTGGTTTCGAACGCGTGTAGATCAACTATAACTAATTTACTTAGTGCACCAATTAGCATTTATTTTTTGTCAATGATCAAGTTCCATATCCTATGCAAGAATTCAACCCAATGCTAGAAATTTCACCACACTTGAATGCGTTATTTTAGTAGTTTCAGTTTGCATTTATTTATTTTTCTCTTAGTCTTAATTAAATCAAACCCCCCCCCCTTTACATATCTATATCTATATTAATACAATCATTTATTATATCCTCTTTGTATCTCTGGGGAGACGACCCTACTCACTACTGTGTTACTTATTATTAATTTTTTGTGAAATAGGAATTGATTTTTATTTTGCAGCTTCGTGACGAGCTAGCAGTTGTTGGGGTTGAAAGCCCATCTAATCGAGTATCGAGTTGTAGTGCTAACTCCTGTTTCTTGAAATTCTATAGTTCTCCGAGGTACTAAAACTTCGTCATCTAAGCTCGCAATACCGACAAAGACTTGTCCCATGGTGTGACGATTTAAGGACAAAACCGGCGAGGAGATTGAACATGTGTAAAGTGAAGCGTGGGAGACATTCAATGGTTTCGAATGTCACTACTGCAGAAAGATCAACACCTATATGCCGTTGGAGATGGATGAGGAGTTCAATGAAGACATCCTCGGACTAGACAACCAAATAGATGAAGTCACCACTTCGGACAAGGGTGAAACGTCCAAAGGTGAACAGCCTGCCAAAGATGGTCACAACACGAAAATCATTCCAGGGCCTCAGATTTATGCAGAGGTAGCCAGCAAATCACCTCCTGCATGTGGCTCGGGGGCAAAACTAATGCCTCAAGCCAACCCAATTTCACGAAGTTGCCCATTCAAGATCCACCGAATAATTCAAATGGAACGAGTACGAACAACAGTCAGCCTGCAAAAGGGCAGGCTAGCGTGAACAAGACGTTTAAATTAACAAAGCCATCCATGGATAAGCCAAGACAGCCAGCAGCAACTATGGCATGTATGGAACCCGTGATTCCACTTTATCAATGACGTCCCAAGACACCACGTTTGTACAACTTCCGTTGTCCACCATTACCGCGGCCATGTGTTCCATGATTTTGCATTTTGTATGAAATAAATTTTCCCTTTGATCCTTCACGCGGTCCCCATCATCTTTTTCCTTTAATGCACTTAAGGACTTCATAGCAACAATAGAAAGCTCGTCATCGATCTCTTTGATGCGATCTTCTAATGTAGGATCATTATCTTCATATTCACAATCATATTCGTTCTCCTCATTGTCCTCTATTTCATTTTCTTCGGTCTCACTATTCAAAAGGAAGGTTATTCCTCCATATTGCAAAATCACAATATTTCTCACGACGCCATTCTTTTTATCAAAAACTTTTTGCTCATTAGGGCACTCATTAGCATAGTGTCCCTTCCTTTGACACTTAAAGCAACTAAAATCTTTTGCTTTATTGAATGGCTTCGGCTTATCATCTTTAGGAGTTTCCTTCGACTTATCAAATGTCTTTGGGGCAGCCCCCTTTTGGCCCCCATTATTCCATGATTTCGATCCCCATTAATTGGTAGTCTTGCTATCCGTGTTGCTCTTGAATTTTGAGGGATGTCTCTTCTTGACATTGCGTTCGGTTTTGATAGCTAGGTTGACTAATTCTTCTATGGTTTCGTAGGGATACAACTCCACTATTTCCATGATCTCTTTTCAAACCTTCCATGAAGCGTGTCATGGTGCTATCTTCATCTTCATTAATTTGAGCTCGTAACATCAAGCTCTCGATCTCTTTGTAATATTCATCAACACTTTTGGACCCTTGTGTTAAAGACTCCAACTTCCGAAGTAATTTTCGCTTATAAGTAGGAGGCACGAATGATGCTCCATCGTCCTAATCAAAGTTCCCCAAGTATTAAATGGTTCTAATCCCAATTTAACTAAATCCTTTTGAATTTTCTCCCAGCACATAATTGTATAATCTTTAAATTCTATAGTGGCTAATTGAAACTTCTTACGTTCGGTGTAATTGTGACAAGCAAATATAAACTCCATACGACTTCTCCATTCAAGAAATTCATTTAGATCACTAGTACCTTTGAAGGAAGGAATAGAGAAACTTCTATGACGCGGTGATTCTTCATCATGTGAAACTTGAGGTGAGTCTTCATCGTTTTCCAAGTCAATTTCTTTACCCGGTCTTTCCCTTATGGGAGAAGATTTACTTGTGGTTCCCATAGCTTCTCGAATTTGTGTGTGCGTTGCATCTTCTGTAGTTCGAAGATGTGCGTTTATTCTTTTCTCCAAATTCGATTGGTAATGCAACATATCCCCCTTGACTTTGCCAATTTTATTTTGTAATGCTCCTTTTTGTGAATCCGTATTTACACCAGGGATGTAATGTCCGTCATTAAATCCTCCATGATTTCCATAATGCACCTACAAAAGAGAGTAGAAATATCCTATATGTATACCCAAGTTAGAAATAAAATGGATCTCACTCAAGTGATAAGGATATACCTTAGAGTGTTGAGTGCTTGTAGTGAGTTCAAGCGGTGACTTCAAATATCAATCCCCAAGCCCTCTTCTATGGAGTGTTGAATGCTTGATAGACGTACGCACTAGGATATGAATCTAATATCAAAGTTCGACTCAATCAAAAATGGCACGGAAGTGATACGAGCATGCAAATTTCAAGCAAAATAACAAGTGAAAGAGTACAATGCACAAAACTATCCAAAATCACTGCAATGTATGTGCGTCCGACGAGTGAACAGTAACTCCGATGAATGAACAGTAATTCCGGCGATGAACAGTAACTCTGGTAATGAGTAGTAACCTTCAACACAAAATAAAACGAAAAGCCAATATATACAAAGCTTACTAGCTTACTAGGCCACCCGCTTTATATATTTCTTTTCTTTTCTTTCTTTTTTTATATCAAGCTCTCGGCTTTTCAACAATGAGAGTGCCTTTTCCAACAACTCAGCTTTTGCTATAGATGTTGTTGAATGTTGTCTTTTTCAAGTATATATATATATATATTTTATTTTTTATTTTTTTGAATAGCCTTTTTGCTTGGCCTAGTAGTTACAATTTGACATTAGTAACAACTTACAACTAACAAGATAAGGCGTAAAACAAAGTACAACCAATCAACAAGATGTGAATTACAATTTGCAATTGAGTATAAAGCGTGTAGCGTGTGTAACAACCTTCAATAAGAACAAGGCGTGTGTTGGAACTTGCGACTTCGAGAGCACAAAGCGTGGGACGAACAAAGTAAGAACAAAGCGTGCGATCTCTCCAAAGGACAAGGCGTGTGACAAGACTTGCAACTTTGAAGAGAGCAAAGCGTGAAGTTTTTTGGAATGGAGTGACAAAGCGTGGAGCGTGCGGATCCAATTCTCCAAAGAACAAAGTGTTATTCCAAGGAACAAGGCGTGTAGTGTTTGTCCAAGGAACAAAGCTGATGCTTTGGAAAGTAGAAAGTGTGTATAATGGATTACAAAGCGTGAGGCTTTGGTCCAATATAACACGTGTGTGAATCCCACAATTCGATATGTCGATCTCCAACTTAGTGTGCCAACTTCCGTTATGACCAACTCGTCTCAAATATACAATTGCATCTCAATTTTCAACAAGTGATACATATAAACTACTTTCAACAATGTCAAAAGCTCAAAATATAGCAATTGAGTGCAACGAAATAACTTGTAACACTTAGAGGTCAAGCAAAAAATTTCGCACAAAAATTGACAAAGTGGTAGAATTTTCAAATCGACGATATCTCAAGTAATACATAACCAAAACAAGTGATACAAGTGTCTAAATTGTAGTTCACATTGATGATAGGCACAAGAAACACAAGATTTGAACAAGAAACGATGCGGAAAAATGGCAAAAGAATAGCGGAATTTCAAGCAAATGGAAATCACGATTTTTTTTGTGTTTTTATGATATCTAAATGAAAAATAAAGGTTTGATCACACCATGCCATGCTCTGATACCAAATTTAAAACTACTGTCATGGATCGTTATGGATGATCGAAAACAACAACAAAGTCGAATCACAAGATATCCTAAACGGAGAAGAGATAGGAGAAAGTGTGTTATAATCTGATGGATAAAGTGAAAAATAACGCGGAATTGAAAAGGATAGCGGACTTAGCCTTTCGACAACGACAAAGACGGAAGGAACTAATGCCTTCTACATGGCCTCATCCACTCCAAATCGTGCAAACGACCAAAGAAAATCGGGGACGCCCATCTCCCGTCTCCACGAACAAAGTTACTCCAAGCTTCACCCGATTTCACGCCCTCACATAGGCTAAACGTCTCTCATTTTCTTACCATTCACAAGTGACGAAAATTGAAAGAAGAAGAATGAATTTTCATTCAACAAACTCAATGTTTACAAAAGATTCAAACTTACAAATGAATTCAAGTCATCCCCTATTTAGAGATGGAGGGAAGAGCAAGTGACTTATGATCGCAAGTCAAAAGTGACCTACTAAAGTGGTAAACAAGTCACTTGGGAGGTTATACATTTACACTTAAAGCACAAAGTTGTTATATGGGAAGTTACAAGTGACCACTTCAAGAGGTAGCAAGTTGCCTCCTTGGTAGTTATAACCTCCTCACCAAGTTGCAAGTCATCTTAACTTCCTTCCTAAGCCTCCAAACGCCGTGTACTGAATTCTGCACGCCATGAAATCCTCACGTCATGTCCTGAATTTCTCATGCTATGTACTGGTGCTCTCACGCCATGTGATGATTTCCAGAAACACTTTGTCCCTTTCCAAAACGCTTTATAAAGTGCCTAGGTCAAAAGACAAAGCATAAGAATAAAGCATCGGAATATAGCATAGAAATATGTAGCATGCGAAAGATAAAGCATATGAAAATATAGCATGCGAAAGATAAAGCATAGGGACAAAGCATGGGGATGCCCTTCGGTTGTCCTTAACACCTTCAAAATAAGATTAGAAGTCATTAGGAGATGTTTAGTGCTTAATTAATTCCCAGTCTGGTTCCTGTACTGGCAATTAATTTGCCTGTACATGCTAATGATATCCACGCTATGAAAAATGATGTTAGCTCCATGAAAAATGATGTTGCTTATTTTATAATATTCATAATTTTTCATGCGCACACATCATTTCATACAGTCATCATTTTTCATTGCTCTGACATCATTTTTCTATGCGTATCCATCATTCCATTTTTGCCAGTATGTCTGTTGACAGCACACAAGCCACACCCATCAATTCCATAATCGAAATATCAAAGTGTAAGACATCATCCAAAACTAGTTTAAGGTTGTTTCAACTTGACTAGGTTTGTTTAAGGTTGATGTAATGGAAATCATAGTTTCTTGTCTCCCCTTCATGACCCCTTTATTTAGCAAAGGTTAAGGATTCAATTTCCAGCATTCTAGGACTCCGACTGAGGTGATTCAAAAGCCACGCGTTCCTTAGAACATCGCCTTTCCAACCATGTCTCGAAATAGCATTTTCGGGAATGTTGAAATATGACGACGAGGCCAAACAGCCGGCTGCCACGTGTGCTTCCTCTTGTTCTTCCTCAATTAGACTTGCTTGCTTCATATAGTTCTCCAAGGCATAGATGAACTTGTTGATTCGAGCTCTAGACTTAGGTCCTTCACCGAAATAGGGTATTGTAATGTTGACTGTCGCGTTGACCGTCGGGGCATCCATGACAGAATGGTTCCAACACCACTCCAAGTCTTTATATTTTTATATAGTGTCTATTTTAAATAAAGTTTTTCTTTTTCCTTTTATTGCTTTGTTTTTATGCTTTCCGTATTTACTTTCATTTATATTACAGTGCTCTAGTTCGTAGCACGCTTTGAGATATGTCATCACCCACCTCTTCCGATCATGAAAGCACTGTTTAGATAATTAAGCGTTATGCCGTAACGGTAATAACAAGTGTGTTTATAAATAAATGTATACGGGCGTGTTTTTGATTCCTAACAATTTCACCTATTCTTTCATTAAATTTCTAATTATTATAGCAAAATTTAGTTGATAAATGTTATATTATATTTTTTTTATTAAAAGACCAAATGACCAAATGACCTTTCAATGGCCTATTTTAATAAATGGTATTTGTATTGGCATAAAATTAAAAGTTTGGGATTATGATTTGGGTCTTGTAGCGATATCCAATTTAAATTGGAAAAATATGAACATATCGTTGTGTTTATGCATATTTAACAGATAAATAAACTGAACGGTATATTATACCAATAAGTTACGGTACATTCAACATATTTTCCAATAGGTGATGAAGTGATGTGTAGGCCTCGTAAAGTGATGTGTAAACCTTATAAAATGATGTGTAGACGATAGATTTTTTATTAATTTTTAGTTCAGAATCTCTATCCATTTTTTTTTTTATACTCACCCATTACTTCGTACACATAAGTATCACTTTTTGGATACCCAGTCATCACTGCCATCACGTCCACGAGACTGTACTTAAACTACTCCCTTATTTTAGTTATAAAAAAAATTAACTACCGGGGTAAAAAATACATGCAACTCCTGGCTTTAGCTTTGGCTTTGAACTCTGTGGAGTAGTAGGGTAGTGGGGTCCCCACTCACTTCCCTCCCTGTCGTCTCCACCAAATCCGCCGCAAATAACGCATACCATTCATATCATTCCAATTTCCACATATCAAATCCAATATAATTATTCACCTTTATGTCCCAATTATTAACACTAATTGATTAGGAAATAATTGAAAAAGAAGAGACACTAGACTACATAAAAAACGAGGATAGTGAAGCCTCTTGCATCCGAAGCAAGTAAGTGAACAATGAAATTCGACAGCAAGTCCCATTGTGTAACGACGACCAAAGGCCTCTTTGCACCCTCATTTTGCAAGGAACCAGAATCCAATTACCTTCCCTAAGTATGTGGTGGAGAGAGATTTTAGAATTTGCAAGCATATGAACAATATTGGCAATAAGTGTAGCACGATGATGAAATTTCTACTTGAGATCATGAATGAGCATGAGAGTTAGCGGAGCCGGTGGCAGATAGTGGACTCCGAATCCGCTATCCGCTAGCGGCTCTGCTAACTCCCAAACATCCACAATATATATAATTTTTTTTCACATAAACCGTGGATCCACTAAACCATGACCCATCAACATTGCAAATAGTCACTGTGAATGGGTATTTGGCCTAGTGGTCGTCCTTGACTTCCAACATTATAGTTGAGGTTAGATTTTCACCCAATCCCCTATCATTCCCCTTTATTCCATTTATAATTTATGTGACTTGGGCTCCCATACACCTTTGCCAACATATATAAAAAAAAACACCAAATATTGTATAATATTAATTTAATACAATATTAATAATATAAAATAATACAGTACAATATTATTAAATAATACAATACATCATAATAATAAAATACAATGTTGCAAACATAGAAAAAGGTATTTATAGGTCATCTGTCCACTTGGGTTTATCTTGTAAAGGTGAAGGACCAGTTCAATTAAGATTAATAAAATAAAAATACATGAGTGCAATTGCTATTGGAATTTGCAAATACTACTCCAAGAAAAAACAGATAAAGGGGTTGGAATTCGTGGGAAGCAGAAAGTCCGATTTTGAGTTTTTTAAGTTTTAATTGGAAAAGGTCAAATGTTCATAAATTGGCGAGTCCCCACAACCTTTTTAAATGCTCCACTACAAGTCAGTCTACATGTTTGATGAAATCAAAGTATCAAACTTTTGTTCATGCAATTTTACTTTGTACGTGGCATGGCTTCAAATAAATTACCGAGGCTTGAATCAATATAACCTAATTTCGATTAAAATTTAGTATTTGTCTTCAAAAAGAAAATGGATTTTTTTTTTAAAAAAAATAATTTACTCTTTTTAAATCATTACATTCATTAGTAAATTGAAAATTAACTTGTGAGTCATGTGATGATGTGCAATAGTTCTTTTCAAATATAGCATGACACAATCTCGATTACAATCTTATCCATTGGAAGTGAACAAGAGAGGGTTTAATTCGCATATTGTAATATGATTAGTTGAACATTGACCAAACTTGTGGCTTGGTCGCCCGAGCAACAGTAGTCATAATCCCAATATTCCCTAAATCCTGAAAGACAAATCTCAACGCAGCAAACGAAGAAATTCATAGATTGTATCTTCAGATTCCTGAACCAATAGTCATATAGTAAATTTTAATGGAAGAATCAAGAGATGGCAATTCAAAACAAGTCTAAATTCAACAATTGGAAGGCGATGCTCAAATAATCTAGGGTACGGTTAACGGTGCAATCACCAAAATCCGCAGCACATCAAGGCACCAATCTCAACCGTTCATTTAAAATCCAACGGTTCAAAATGTAAAAGGGTAAAGTTGTCCAAAAAATTTAAAATGTCAAGTCGTTGAAAAATACTATAGATGTCGCTGAAATACATGCAGCTTGTCGCAGAAATACACATAGCTCGTCGCTGAAATACACTTAGCTCGTCGATGAAAATATATTAATCCAAAGAATTGGGGTTCCAGCTTTTATGAAATCGCTGAAATGCACAATATCAAGTCGCTGAAAAATACTATAACTTGTCGCTGAAATATACTATAAAGCGTCGCTGAAATAAAATATACTACTATACTACTTCACTGAAAATATACAGAAGGTGCGCTGAAAACAATATGCATGTCGCTGAAAACAATATATTAATCAACAAATTGCTGAAAAGTACATATGTTGTTGCTGAATGTACTAAAATATATTTTGGAGTAATATAGCAAATTTACCTTTTTACCTTCTAGTTCATCTCAACCGTTGATTTTAAAACTTAATCAATGGTGGGGAGTTTCCGCAGTACATCGTGTCATTTCTCTTAGTGGCACCCTAACAATGGCCAATAATCTAAGTCTAAAATGAGGTGGCACAACAAAACCTCCTGCCGCGAGATATGCTATACTACAACATAGCGCACCACATCCCACATGTCGCGCCACAAGATGAGGGGAATCCCATGCCTTAGACAAATTCTGAAGAGGAGGTGCAACATAATCAAATGGTGCGATATATGCTATGCTACATGCGCCGCCATACTTAATTGTTGCGCCACATCAAAGTAAAAGGACAGTGCACAACATACCTCCCACGTGAGATACGTTCAGACACATCAACATGTCACGCCAAGACCAAGTCCAAGCACACCATCATCCTATGCCAACCTCCAACATGCCACTCTAAGACTCGCTCCGCCAGAACTTATTATCTTATTTATTCTTTGTTTGCTTGTTTAACCGCTTGGTAGGGTTGTTTAATTTCTAGATACATTCATTAATTACATTAAATAGTTGTTGCCCTATATATCGGCCTCGGTTTTGATGATCATTCTACTCACTTTGTATTTGAATCAAAAAAAAAAAATATCTTTCATTTTCAAAGTCATTGCAGACAGCATTTTATGCTCTCAACCTTTTTGCTTTTCACTAGGGATGAAAACAGTATGGATACGGGCAAATATTATCGAATACGGATATTATCTTATATTTTTCCAATAATTTAGATTGAATACAGATATTTCGGATACAAATGCAAATTTGAATATTTCAAGATACGAATACATGACGAATTTTATAAAAAGATTTTGAATGATTTTTTTAATGCAATAAAGAAGGGATTTACTTTTTGTTCTTTTTATGTCAATTTATTGTATCTTATACCATTTAACGATTTCATTCTCGCAGAAAGTTCAAGGCCTTTCTTGCTAAATTATATTTTGTAACTGAAACACATAAAAATTGAAATAGAGTCTGAAGTGTTGACTTAATAGGACTGAATTTTTTTTAGTTATTGATAATTCCCAATTAATAAACAATAACATTATTGGGATATTATCTTACGAGAGTTATGCAGATGTTCGTTGTCCCTCTTATGCTGAAATAACTTATTAACAACGAGCGTTGTGCAACTGGAAATGACAAAAGGACAAATGACGTGTCCACTACTTCTAACCAGCTTTGCAGGGTTTAGAACCCTCCAGAACGGGTTAAATATATGAATCCCTTCTCATTCCATTGTGTACATTGCGACAGAAATCTTTAAGAGAAAACAAAGAGAATTCAGAGATTTTGAGGGAAGAAGAAGGACATCATGAATTCCATTGCTGATGTCTGAAGAAGCTTCAAACAACTGAGTCGATATGGATATACTTTTGGTTGTTTGATTCTTCTATTTGTTTTAGGGAATCCATACTTTGTGTTTTTCGTTTTTATGAGAGTTCATATTTTACAAACACAAAGAGAACTTAAAAAGTCTTCATTTTTTCTTTTGAGCTCGAAGAAGAGAGATGGACCATCTAGGTAATCTAAACATCATTTCTATATCTTCAGGTGAATTGGAGGTTGTCCTGCAGCTGTTCATCTATTCATCTAGTCAGAGGGAGTGATAGATAAGTTCATTAGTGAATAAGACATAGGAAATGTGTTGATGAAATTCAACATGTTTGAGAATACTAGTGAAAGATGCCTGGCTAGGTATGCCCCCAGATGTAGATGAGATTGATCGAACGGGGTAAACAAATCTCTTATGTTTATTTTTGACTTCTGCACACTGTTATGTGTATGTGTTCTAGTTGTAGATTGCAGGTTTTTGAACCAACATGTAAACAACACATATTGGGGTTTGTATATTTGGTTGGGCCTGTTAAAATTTCATCTGTTCTTTAAAACATGTCATGGATGAGGATTTCTCTTAGACCTCCACTAGAGGCACTAGCGAACGTGTTCATTGTAACTTTGATCAAGTTTTTTAGAATAATTAAATAAGAAAATAGTTAAGTAAGATCTTGTTGAATTCGTCTAATTACGTAGTTTTAGAATATCAAGCTTTTATAATTTTATTTGATACAATTTGAGTTATTAATCACTGAAAATGTGTCTTGGATTGCGATATGAATATTAAAATTCGGATACAAATAAAGATACATATATTGC
Organism: Hygrophila difformis; assembly: GCA_030278955.1. Taxonomy (NCBI): domain Eukaryota; kingdom Viridiplantae; phylum Streptophyta; class Magnoliopsida; order Lamiales; family Acanthaceae; genus Hygrophila; species Hygrophila difformis. The sequence goes on along the minus strand of JAOANR010000014.1, from coordinate 33,521,343 downwards.
AATATTCAACCGGATACTTAGTAAACTTCGTATTCGGATTCGAATACGGCATCGGATCGGTCGAATATTTACCGTATGCTTTCATCCTGCTATTCACACCATTAAGGAACTTACTTCAATGGACTCAATCAATGATGCACTTTAGCAATTTTGGGTCACATTCATTGATAAGCTTACTTATCCTGTTATTTTGTGTTCTTCATTTTGCTCTTTCATTTTCATCCTTAATTATACTCATCCGGATATTGTTCTTAGCAAAGATATGCATGACAACTCCTAACTTGGGAAAACAATTTTCATGAATACTCAATGGTTTTTCTTATTTATGACCTCATTAGGTTTTTAAGAAATCAATAGGGTCTATAATTTTTGGTTGGAAAGAGATAGTGAAAAATTATAAATTTAACTACAAAATAGAGTAATGTAACTGTAAAATAGAGTTTTGGGTTAGAGATAGTCATAGCCCTTAGTATTTAACAGAAGAAGGCAAGTTAAACCTAATGTGGATGGAGCGGTGTGTGTTTTTTCTTTTTTTTTTTTCTTTTTTCTTTTGTTTTTAAGAAATCAATAGTTTGTATTTTTTGTTTTTTTATTGAATGAATGATAAAAAGAATCTAGGTTTCAAATTCCTACTTCAACATCCTATCAACTCGGGGTTCTACTAGAATTTCCTGACAAGGTAAATCTTTCACAACTTGGGCAATTGAGGTGGAATGTGTCGAGTGTCGACGGCGGAATGCTTGCGGTGGGCCCACAGTGTGTGCCCAAGGCTTGAATCGACGGCATCAGAGTTGGCCTTAATTTTGGGTGAAAATATAGGAGTATTTTTTTCATAAGAAATTTAATAATATATGTAAATTATAAATAAGTATGATTTATATACAATTAATATTTATAAATGGGGATGAGAACTTAGCCCAAGTGGTTAAGTCCATTGACTTGCAACGGAAGATTGGAGGTTTGATTTTCCACCGGCCCCATATCCCACCTTTTTATTCCCTTTTGTAATTGTGTGGCATGAGCTCCCACCACCCATTTCTGAGGCCTTCAATGGCTCCTAAAAAAAATATTTATAAATCATACTTATACAAAGAATTAATAAATATTGATGATTTGGGGGAATCTTATCAATTAGTCCGTAATCTAATACTCCCTCCGTCCCATTTTATTATCCCATTTTAACTTTTGACACTGTTCATTGATCAATTTTGACCTAATATTATCACAATTATAAACAAAAAAATAGTCAAGTTTGGTCTTGTTGGATTCGTCTAATCGTGTAGTTTCAATATATATATATATATATTTATAATTTTTACTTTTCTACATTTTAAGATATTAACTGTTAAAGAAATGCATTGCACTACGTGTTCAATAGTTTTGGGACATTTGCCATGGATCGGGATTGGATACGATTTATGGAACAAGAAGAAGATGAACAATGGAAAATAAAAGGGATAGATGAGGATACCAAGTCGGAAACTCAATCTTGGATTTACTAACACATAGTGTTCATCAATCCCTCAACCGATGACCTCAAGGTGGCGATACGATCAAGCACTCCTCAATGCTCAAAAGGAATTCAACCTTGGTGGAAGAATTCATATGACCTTTTAAACAAAGCATACCACACTCTCCAAGTGTATTCAAAGTATATTCATTTCAAAAGGTGCATTACAAAGTATTGGTAATGCCCTATATATAGGCAAACCATATTACACTGAATTAAACGACTTGCTATGTAAATTAAACAAGTACCAAAGCTACGGAAATAATAAAGTCTAAGTACATCCATAATGTGTTGGTGGTCTTGCTTGTGGGCCTTGAGCTCATGTGGGTCTCGACACTTCTACTTCTTCATTAAGTTCCTTGGCCCAACATCTTCAATTAAATGGATTATCAATCTCGGCCCATTTTTATCCGGGTAGCTCAATTTCTGTTCCCACACCTCGGATTCATCGGATAGTATTTTGGCGATGGTGTTGAGGAACCTCTTGGCACGTTGCTTAGAGCAGGGTCCTTCCGGATGCTAAGTGCTACAGTTCTGGCTCCCATGCCATCCCCACCCCCTTGGGAAGGTTGATCCATCAACCGGTCAGCATTTTCCTCATCCCTCTCGAACAGTGACAGATCTGCAACATTAAAGACAGGATTAATATGACCATATTCTTCAGATAATTGCAACTTGTACGCATTATTATTAATCCTTTCTAAAACTTTAAATGGTCCATCTCCTCGCGGAGATAATTTGTTGCGTCTGCTCGCTGGGAATCGTTCCTTTTTCCAATTGAGCCACACCCAATCTCCGGGATCAAGCTTTAGTTCCTTCCGACCACGGTTGTTATATTTGGCATAACCTTCAGCAGCTTTGACTAGTCTGTTCTTTACATCAGCATGCATTTCTTTGATTGCTCGCCCCCTGTCCCTGCCATTGATATTCAAATGCTCATTGCGAGGCAATGGCAACAAATCAAGCGGTGTCAGTGGGTTAAACCCGTACACAACCTCAAATGGTGACATATGTGTTGCGCTGTGTACATGTCTATTATATGCAAATTTAATGTAAGGTAAGCATTCATCCCAACTTTTACTGTTAGTAGCAGTGATAATTCTAAGTAAATTACCTAAAATTCGATTTACTGCTTCAGTTTGCCCATCAGTTTGGGGGTGATATGCAGTGGAAAATAACAGTCTTGTCCCAATCTCAGCCCACAAGGATTTCCAAAAATAACTTACAAATTTTGCGTCCCTGTCGGAAACAATTGTCCGTGGCACACCGTGGAGTCTCACAACTTCCTTGAAGAATATCATGGCCACGTGGTGTGCATCGTTCGTTTTGGCACAGGGAATAAAATGCGCCATCTTCGAGAACCTGTCAACAACCACAAAAATAGAATCTTTAGCCCGAGCAGTGCGAGGCAATCCCAAAACAAAGTCCATAGATAAATCAATCCATGGCCCCTCTGGTGCAGGTAAGGCTTGATAAAGTCCATGTGGCTTGGTGGTTGACTTGGCCCTCAAATAGGTAATGCACTTGTTGATGAAGCCACTGACTTGTTTCTCCATTCCTGGCCAATAAAAACGTTCAGTTAGGACACTCATAGTTGCAATTCTACCAAAGTGACCCATCATGTCACCAGAATGTGCTTCAGTAATTAGAAGTTCTCTGATGGATCCTTTTGGTATACATAATTTATTTTCAAAATAAAGAAAACCATTCAATTGAGAATATTCTTTAAAGGATATTTTGTCGGTTTTCTTGTAGATCTCCCCAAAATCAGCATCTTGAGCATATAAGTCATTTATGTGCTCGAATCCGATCAGATGCGTAGTTGCAAAAGCTGCAAGATTCAGTCTTCTTGATAAGGCATCAGCAACCACGTTATCTTTCCCCTTCTTGTAACAGATCACATACGGGAATGATTCAATGAATGAGCTCCATCGGGCATGTCTTGCATTTTTCAGTTGCCCCTGTCCTCGGATATGCTTCAGTGTCTCATGATCTGTGTGGATAATAAACTCTCTCCCTCGCAAGTAGTGTTGCCATGTCCGCAATGCTTGTACCACAGCATACAATTCCTTGTCATACGTGGAGTAGTTCAGTTGAGCTGCTCCAAACTTCTCACTGTGGTAGGCAATCGGCTTCCCATCTTGCAACAATACTGCGCCCATGCCGGTTCCGGATGCGTCGCATTCGATCTCAAATGGAAGGTCAAAATTCGGAAGTGCTAATACCGGCGCACGGGTGAGCTTATCCTTTAACTCTTCAAATGATTTTTGCTCCTTTAGTCCCCATTTGAATTGGAGCCCCTTCTTCAGCAATGAGGTCATCGGTGCGGCAATCACACTGAACTGTGGCACGAATCTTCTGAAAAACCCGCACATACCCAAAAATCTTCTTACTTCATTAACGTTGGTAGGTGATGTCCATTCAGAAATTGCTTTGATCTTGGACTCATCCACCTTCAGTCCATTTCCTCCAACGATGAAGCCTAAGAATGTGACTTCAGGCACGTGGAAGGTGCACTTCTCGAAATTTGCATAAAGCTCGGCCTTCCTCAGCTTGATAATTACCTGCACAACATGCCTTACATGATCAGATTCGTTGTGACTATAAATAAGAATATCATCAAAGTACACAACAACGAATTTTCCAATGAACTCCCTTAAAGTTTCATTCATGAGCCTCATAAATGTGGATGGAGCATTAGTAAGTCCGAAGGGCATCACGAGCCATTCATACAGTCCGAACTTGGTTTTGAAAGCTATTTTCCATTCGTCTCCTGGCTGCATGCGGATCTGGTGATAACCGCTTTTCAGATCTATCTTCGTAAAAATACTTGCTCCACCGAGCTCATCGAGCATGTCATCGAGTCGTGGGATCGGATGGCGGTACTTGATTGTAATTGCATTAATAGCTCGGCAGTCAACGCACATCCTCCACGTTCCATTTTTCTTCGGTACCAGCAATACCGGTACTGCACATGGAGATAGACTCTCCCGAACCCAGCCTTTGTCCAACAGTTCTTGAACTTGCTTTTGGACTTCTTTCGTTTCCTCGGGGTTCATGCGGTATGCAGGCCTATTCGGAACTGACGCTCCTGGTACGAAGTCAATCCGATGCTCTACACCTCTCAAATGTGGTAACCTTGCTGGCAGTTCTTCCGGAAAAACATCCATATTGTCTTGGAGCATCCTGCGAAAAATTTCAGGTACATTGAGTGTAGTATGAGAGTTCTTAGAAGTTTCTTCAACTGGTTTAACAAAAGCTAGGAAACAGTGACCTGGTAGGGGTGCGTCCTCAATAGCTGCTTCCAGTTCTTGCTTTGTGAAAAGCAAGCATCGATCATGACCTGTCAAGGGTAAAGGAGATGGATTAGAATTATCAGAATCAATTATAATCCCTTTACCTCTCTGTTTTCTCTTGAACTCCTCTTCCTCCTTCCGGATGTTTTCCACTAAATTTCGATGGTCAATCTTAACAGTTTTCGGCGGTAGTGACTTCATCATAATTCTGCTTTGGCCATTGCGGAAAGAGAGGTCATTCTCTGTGCCTCTATAGATGACTCGTTTGTCATACATCCAAGGTCTTCCCAATAACACATGACATGCGGTCATGGGCACTACATCGCATAAAATCTCCTCTGAGTAAGGGCCGATGGTAATTGGCACCCTGGCTTGCTTCGCGACCTTTGTAGTCCCGTGCTCATTCATCCAGTGTAGATGATATGGCTTCACATGATCTTGCATTGGTAGTCCTAATCTACGCACAGTATACAGGCTTACAGCGTTCACACAGCTACCATTGTCTACAATCAGAGATGCTACATTCCCCTTTAATTTACAATGATAGTGAAATAAATTATCTCTCTGTTCCGGTGCATTGCTCTTGGATTCATCAGCTTTGTCAGCGGTCAATGCCCTCATGGCGATGAAATTCGTCACATACTCTTCTTCATCTTCTTCCAAGACTACTCGGCTCATTTCGCCCTCATCTGGATACTGTTCATAACCACCATCTTCTTCTTCATGCTCAGCTTCCTCTCGCTCTTCATCAGAGTCAATTTCTTTCCAAGTTCCCGGTTCAATCATAACCATTCGCCTTTCTCTTCGCAGACAATCTCGGGAATAATGACCTTTCTGTCCACACTTGAAGCAGGTGACATCCTTGACGTCCCGCTTGGGCTTATCCCTTTCATCTTTCCTGTATCGATATGGATCCTTGAAATCTTTGCCCATCTCAAATGCTTTGGGCCTGTTGGGCCTATCATCCTTAGGTGTATTGGGCTTTCCGTATCGATCATGTGGCTTCGACGGCTGTTCATTTGACCTAGTTGTCCAATATTTGGTGGTATTTGAAATGATCGTGGACTTGACCGGTCTATCCCTCAGTTGGCGATCGATCTCAATGGCTAGCTGCACCAAATGTTCCAAACCAGTGTATGTCCTTAATTTGATTTCTGCTAGGACCTCTCTTTTCAATCCTCTTTTGAACCTGGCTATCAGTAGCGGTTCATCCTCATTGATCTGGGCTCGCATCATGAGGCGTTCCAAGTCCTTGTAGTATTCGTCCACAGTTCGGTTACCCTGCACACAAAAATTAACCTTCATGTACAAGTCATCAAAATAACTACTAGGAACAAACCTCATTTCCATTGCATGCATCAGTTCGGCCCATGTAGAAATAGGGGGAAGTCCTAGACGCTGTCCATCGTGTTGAATTTTCTGCCACCAAGTGAGAGCATAGTCCTTGAATTCACAAACGGCAAGTTGGATCTTTGTGAACTCGTTGTATTGTTGGCAATCGTAGATCAACTCAATAGATTGCCTCCAATCGATGAATTCCTCTGGATCATTCGTGCCTTTGAATGCTGGAATTGTGAATTTGATTCCTCGAAGATCAGCTTCTAGTCGGTTGTGCTCAACAGGGGCTCGATGTATGTCCTCCTCCTCGAAATCGTTTTCGGGAAGGTCCACTGGAGGGGGATTTATGTTTACCCTCTGCCGAATGGGTTGATGTAATGGTGGTCTTGGAGCTACTGCTGGGGCGGCAGGTGCCGGAGGTGGTGGTGGATTCTGGAACTGAGTATTTGTCGGGACCCGCGGCCGAGGTGGCGGTGGTGGTGCTGTTCGTGGGCCTCGTGGGCCTTGATGTCTGTTGTATGTTCCAAATTGTACTTCCCTCTCCTCAATGGCTGCATCTGCTTCTTCCATGTCTGATCTGTTCACTCCACTTGTGCTTCCGGGGGTGACATTGGGAGGTGACGGAGTATGACAGAAAGCTTCCTCAAGCCTGCGCTCAACTTGTTGCATGACTCGAGTTTGGAGCGCCTCTCCCCATAAGGAATTCCCTCTCGCTACTTCGGTAGCTAAGATGTCTATGCGCTCAGTGATTTCAGTGACTCGCGCCTCAGTTTCATCTACGGTTCGGCGCATGGAATCAAAATCAGACCTTCGGGCTGTGGTCTCGGATAATGCCTGGATGGCGGCCATGATTTGGTCAAATCTTTGATCAGTACTTCCTGCCATTTCAGTTCAAATGCAAAGAAAACTAGATATATGTATAAGAGGTTAGTAGAAATCAACAGGAAATTTGTAGAGTGATCTCACAACTGTATCCCTCACTGTAGGTCCGAATTCTCCACCGGTTGGTTCCTAATAATCCGGATAATGCTCAATCGTATCAACCAACAATCAGATGGTGAGTAAAATAGAATTATTGGACGCACAGTGCAAGAATCAGAATGCAATGTTCGACTCTATCAATGAAAGGCACAGATTATGTGTGTGATTGCAGTGCACAAATTATAGTTTGCAAATTTAATCAGCCTGCAACCAATAAATCCGATTCCTCGCAATTTTAAAGTGCAAAGTAAAAACCTCACAAAATAAAACACTCGGAATCACAAATATATGCCTCACACACAAACCCAATAAATACAACCGGACTGCTGACAAGGGTAGCAGGGTAAAAATTCACTGTTGGGGAACTCCACTATCTGCAATTGCAGACGGAGCTTCAACTCTGTGATTTGTGAAATAAATCAGAGGAACGGTGACAAGCACTTATTCCTCGGGGAATTCCACTGTCAGGTGTAAACACTGACGGAACTTCAACCCGATAGATTGTTCGTGATTTAAATCAGTGAAATCGCACATTAAAATAAATACCCAATTTAATTTAATCAATTGAACAATAAAAGTGATTGCCCAATTAATTAAACCAAACTTTTACACAATCAAATAACAATCAGTCCAATTTAAAGACCCACTTGTTGGAATTTGAGATGTGGTCTTCAACACATGTGGGGGCCACCGAAATATGAAGAATCAAATTGATCAATGGTCCCCTCACGGTACAAGTCCTTCTCACTTTTGAAATAATGGACCGGTTCCCTTGTACAATTTTCAACCCTTGTCCCATTTGTGTAGGTACTAATAGAGAAATAATATGGGATTTTTAATGGGTGGTACTATGTCCCTATCTTGCAATTAATTGATTGGTCCCCTTTGTACTAATTGTCTAGAGTGATTTCCCAATAACAACCTTGAGATAGGTTATTTGGATCAAACAAAACTCATCAAGAACACACTTGAAGATTTTATGATGTTCTTCAAGTTCAAGCAAGAACACTATGAACACTCAAGAACAAATCCCAAACCAAAATTAATCCCAACTCTCAATAATCACTCAACACTCTCGGATTAAGCTTGCATAATAACTAATTAAGCATACAAACTAATAATTAATGCAAATACAATCCACAAAGTGAGTGAAAACAGAAAATCACAAGACCAAAGAGCAAAATATGGAGATTTTTGGATTTTTGGTGAAGAACATCAAGAACTTGCTTGAATTTTCAAATGGCCATAACTTTGGCTCCCGATGTCCGTTTTTGATGTTCTTTATATGCAAACCTATGTATTCGATGAGAGGAACAAGATTATGGACTCAGATTTGCAAAATTATGAACAACCTGTGACCAGAAAATTCGGACAGAGGACAGGTTCTTATGTTCTAGGGTTTGGAAATGGAGTTTTGGTGAAGGAAATGGATTTGGGAAAATTTGGGCAGCATAACCCCTTGGAATGGGTGATATAATATTGCTAAATGAAATATGCTTCCAAATGGTGAGGTGAAACACAAGATCAAACCCAAGAAAAATGAAGAAAAATATTTTTGGTGAAAAATGACCAAGAACTTCAAAAATTCATAGAAAATTGATCCCTTGGCCAAATCGGAAGAACTTTATATAAATCTCTATGCAATCGACCTACTCAATCCAAATATGAACTCAGAAATCAAAGATTATGGCCTGAGCAAAACGGATGTTCGATGAACAGTACACAGAAACTCTATTTTTGAGTTTTTTTTTTTTTGAATTTTTGACAAGAAATGGAAATGATAAATCGATCCAATCTAGGCTCTGATACCAAGAGATGCCATGGATCGGGATTGGATACGATTTATGGAACAAGAAGAAGATGAACAATGGAAAATAAAAGGGATAGATGAGGATACCAAGTCGGAAACTCAATCTTGGATTTACTAACACATAGTGTTCATCAATCCCTCAACCGATGACCTCAAGGTGGCGATACGATCAAGCACTCCTCAATGCTCAAAAGGAATTCAACCTTGGTGGAAGAATTCATATGACCTTTCAAACAAAGCATACCACACTCTCCAAGTGTATTCAAAGTATATTCATTTCAAAAGGTGCATTACAAAGTATTGGTAATGCCCTATATATAGGCAAACCATATTACACTGAATTAAACGACTTGCTATGTAAATTAAACAAGTACCAAAGCTACGGAAATAATAAAGTCTAAGTACATCCATAATGTGTTGGTGGTCTTGCTTGTGGGCCTTGAGCTCATGTGGGTCTCGACACTTCTACTTCTTCATTAAGTTCCTTGGCCCAACATCTTCAATTAAATGGATTATCAATCTCGGCCCATTTTTATCCGGGTAGCTCAATTTCTGTTCCCACACCTCGGATTCATCGGATAGTATTTTGGCGATGGTGTTGAGGAACCTCTTGGCACGTTGCTTAGAGCAGGGTCCTTCCGGGATGCTAAGTGCTACAGTTCTGGCTCCCATGCCAACATTTCAAATGGGACAGAGGAAGTATTTTCCTTTTTATTTGTGTTCTTTAAACCGGTTGTGCTATCTGCGCCATTGTATAAAAAACTAATAATTAAACATAAAATATTTCTATTTTTGTAAACATTGACATTCATGTGCCAGCAAAGATGTATGAGAGTCCAAATCATACAAATTACACAATGACTTAAAGGGGTGATGGGGGCGAGGTGTGAATCAAACCCGCAACTATAAGGTTGAAAGTAATGGAACATGACCACTAGACCAGGTGGGCTAGGTCCCCATCCCGTAAATTAAACATAAGTATCTGTTTCAAGGAGTATAATAATTTTTTAAAATGTTGAAAAGTGTTATAAACTAATATATTTATGTGGACATCTTAATGGCTAAGGAATTTTGTAATGCTACCACGTAGCTTGTGTATTTGATTAGTCACTACTCATCTTTTTATCAGATGAGGTGGCACTCGGGCAATTTGCCTATAAATGTACAATGGTGGATAAGTGAAGTAAAAAAGAATAAGAACAGTCGGTTATCTCTCACTTGTTTGCCTCATCACAAAACTATATAAATATATAATCACAGCCCTTTGTAACAAAATACATAACACGTTATCAGCACGAGGAGTTCTATCGGAGTTCTATTTTTAGAAATGGATGGCCAAGTTGAAAATGAAATCTGCCTCATTGATAGTGCTACAACGCACAGTATCTTAAAAAGCAAAAGCTTTTTCTCCCAATTAAAATTGGGAAAGACCGCAGTGAAAACTATAAGCGGTAATGAAAATTGTATTGAAGGATCTGGAAGAGCCGTTATATTTCTCCCTAAAGGGACAAAATTGGCATTTGAAAATGCCCTATTTTCAAGCAAGGCTCGGAGGAACTTGCCAAGTTTTGGTGATATTCGAAAAAATGGCTATCACATTGAAACTTTAAATGAGGCAGGAAATGAGTATGTTTTAATTACCCAAACCATCAATGGTGAAAAGTTTGTTCATGAAAAGCTGCCATGTTTGACATCCGGATTATATTATACAAAAATTTATGCCGGAGAAGTACATAACCTAGTAGGCCTAAAGGCTACTAGTGAATTTATAACCTGGCATGAAAGGCTTGGACATCCGGGCAGCGTGATGTTGAGGCGAATAATTGAAAATTCCAGTGGCCATAAATTAAACCATAAAATGGTTTTGAATCCAAATGAGTTTACATGTGCTACTTGCTATCAAGGAAAATTAATTACCGGCCATCTCCAGCAAAAGTGGGAATTGAATCCCCTGCATTTTTGGAAAGAATTCAAGGCGATATATGTGGGCCAATAGATCCACCTTGTGGACCATTCAAGTACTTTATGGTACTAATTGATGCATCAACAAGATGGTCCCATGTCTGTTTATTGTCAACTCGCAACCTAGCCTTTGCTAGACTACTTGCACAAATTATTAAATTGCGAGCACAATTTCCTGATTATCCAATAAAGAAAATACGCCTTGATAATGCTGGAGAATACACATCAAATGCTTTTGATGATTTTTGCACATCTGTTGGTATCACTGTAGAACATCTAGTTCCGTATGTGCATACCCAAAATGGTCTGGCTGAATCATTAATCAAAAGGTTGTAATTAATTGCACGACCTTTATTGATGAAATCAAAACTCCCTGTTTCTGCTTGGGGACATGCTATATTGCATGCAGCAGCATTAGTGAAAATCAGGCCGACAAGCTATCATAGCTACTCCCCTACTCAAATTATAACGGGAAAAGAACCCGATATTTCCCATTTAAGAATTTTTGGGTGTGCTGTATATGTACCAATAGCACCACCTCAAATGACAAAAATGAGACCTCAAAAAAGGATGGGCATCTATGCCGGGTATGAATCACCCTCGATTATTAAATATCTTGAACCAACAACGGGTGATTTATTTACTGCAAGATTTGCAGATTGTCATTTTGACGAATCACATTTCCCGACATTAGGGGGAGGAAGTAATCAACTGAAAAAGGAAATTTCGTGGAAAATCCCACTTGATATATGTGATCCTCGTACAAAACAATGTGAATTAGAAGTGCAAAGAATTGTGCATTTGAAAAGGATTGCAAATCAATTGCCTGATGCTTTTAATGATGCTGGAAGAGTAACAAAATCTTACATTGAAGCAGCAAATGCACCGGCCAAAATAAATATACCTGAAGGGCAAATTCCAGGTGCTAATGAATCTAATCCACGACAAAAGCGTGGTAGACCAGTGGGTTCCAAAGATAAAAATCCACGAAAGAAAAGAATTATACACGTGGATAATGAAAAACCCGAAGAGGTAATAAATTCAACTTTTGAAGAAGTTGATGCTGAAAATGCTAATCCAGAAGAAAGTGAAACTATTGAAACTGCTTTCAATTATATCACTTCTGGAAAGTATTGGAACCGAAAAGAAATCAAAGTTGATCAACCATTTGCATATAATGTAGCACTTGAGATGATGAAAGATGACGAGGATCCTGAACCAAAATCAGTTGATGAATGTCGGCAAAGAGATGATTGGCCAAAATGGAAAGATGCAATTAAATCAGAATTGGATTCACTGAACAAAAGAAAAGTATTCGGCCCTATAGACCAAACACCTGAAAATGTAAAACCAGTTGGCTACAGGTGGGTGTTTGTGAGAAAAAGAAATGAAAATAATGAAATTGCAAGATACAAAGCAAGGCTTGTAGCCCAAGGATTTTACCAAAGACCGGGAATTGATTTTGAAGAAACACATTCCCCGGTTATGGATTGAATAACTTTCAGGTATCTCATGAGCCTAGCAGTACGAGAAAAGCTAGAAATGAGGCTGATGGATGTTGTTACTGCTTACTTATATGGCTCATTGGAGAATGATATTTATATGAAAATACCTGAAGGATTTAAATTGCCTGAATCTTACAACTCAAAGCCCAGAGAAGTGTACTCCATCAAATTGCAAAAATCACTTTACGGGCTCAAGCAATCTGGCCGAATGTGGTACAATCGCCTCAGCGAAAGTTTAATTAATGAAGGTTATATAAATGACCCTATATGCCCATGTGTTTTTATAACGAAAAATGGGTCAGAATATGTAATCATCGCAGTCTATGTTGATGATTTAAATTTAATTGAAACTCCTGAAGAACTAGAAAAGGCAATTGAATATCTGAAAAGGGAGTTCGAAATAAAGGATTTTGGAAAAACAAAATTCTGCCTTGGCTTGCAAATTGAGCATTTGGATAAGGGTATTTTTGTTCATCAATCAGCTTATACCCAAAAGGTATTGAAGCAATTTCGAATGGATTATGCTCATCCGTTAAGTAGTCCAATGGTCGTTCGAGCACTTGATCCTGCAAAGGATCCATTTAGGCCAAAGGAAGATGATGAAGAACAACTTGGTCCAGAAGTGCCATATTTAAGCGCGATTGGCGCGTTAATGTATCTTGCAAATAGCACACGACCTGATATCGCATTTGCTGTTAACTTACTTGCAAGATTTAGTTCTTGCCCTACTCAACGACATTGGAAAGGCATAAAACAAATCTTTCGCTATCTCCAAGGAACAATTGACCTTGGATTATTTTATCCAAAAGATTCTCGACATGATTTGATCGGATATGCCGATGCATGATATTTATCAGATCCACACAAAGCCAAATCTTAAACAGGCTATATTTTTGTGTGTGGTGGAACTGCTATCTCATGGAGATCTATGAAACAAACATTAACGGCTACTTCATCAAATCATGCTGAAATATTAGCAATCCATGAGGCTAGTCGAGAATGTGTTTGGTTGAGGTCAATGACAAATCATATATTGAAAAATTGTGGCTTGGTCACTGAACCAAAAATGCCCCCAACAATTTTATTTGAAGATAATTCGGCTTGTATAGCCCAATTGAAAGAGGGTTATATAAATGGAGATAGGACTAAACACATTTCACCAAAATTTTTCTATACACATGATCTTCAAAAGAATGGTGAAATTGATGTGCAACAAATTCGATTAGATGAGAACTTAGCGGATCTGTTGACCAAGGCATTACCAACTGCAACGTTCAAGAAGCTCATAAAGAAAATTGGAATGCGGCGGCTTCGAGATATAAAGTGATGTCCAAATCAGGGGGAGAAATAAATACAAGAATATTGTACTCTTTTTCCTTCACTAAGATTTTTTCCCACAGGGTTTTTTCCTAGTAATGTTTTAACGAGACATATTCTTTGTATAACAGATGTCCAAGGGGGAGTGTTATAAACTAATATATTTATGTGGACATCTTAATGGCTAAGAATTCTGTAATGCTACCACGTAGCTTGTGTATTTGATTAGTCACTACTCATCTTTTTATCAGATGAGGTGGCACTCGGGCAATTTGCCTATAAATGTACAATGGTGGATAAGTGAAGTAAAAAAGAATAAGAACAGTCGGTTATCTCTCACTGGTTTGCCTCATCACAAAACTATATAAATATATAATCACATCCCTTTGTAACAAAATACATAACAAAAAGTGAAATATACAAGACAAAAACAATGTAGCTACCGAATTCTATAGTTAAATTGATAGAATGCATTAGCAATTGAATATTGTTAACTGCCACAAATTTAACTATCTAATTCCGTGATCATCTTTTCCTTAAAGTGAAAATTGAGATCTTTCAACAAAGAAAAATATTAAATTGGGAACTAATAATAAATATTTTCTAAATAAAACTTTTTTTGGTAGAATTTTCTTAATAAAACTTGGTATCAATTTCAAACCAGTAGATAAAATTTATAACTTTTTTTCCCTTATTTTAGTGACAATTTTAGGCAAAAGATTTTATAAATTTTTGGGAACTTTTCTCTAAAATTTAGGAAATAAGAAAATGTGAAAAACTATAGGGAAAAAAAAAAAAGAAAAAAACCACCATCATTAACATTCCCGTTTTCTCATTATTTTTTGGATAAAGATTCACATTCCCACACCACCTCTTTCCTATCCTGTATAGATTGTTCATTTTGATTGGTTTTATGAATTAGTGTAAGTTATTGATTACTAAGGTATGTTCTGCACGTAGAGATGTAGCTCGAGCTGCAGCTGTAGAGAGTTGTAGCTGTTGGGAGCTGTAAGAGCTGTAACTATCAGTTTTTGCATAAACGTTCGGTACAAGTAGTTGTAGTTGTCATAAATTATAATTCGAAGATGAAAAATATTTAAATTTGAAAATTAGCTTTTGAAAGCCTACTGAGAGTAGCTTCTGATTGTAGAATTTTTCGGAGCTACAATTTACAACCAAAGCTAGTGGGCAGAAAAGGATTAATCTTGTGAAGTAAAAGTTAAAGCTCCTAAAAGCTTCCAAAAGCTGTGTGCAGAACAAACCCTAATTCCCTCCATCTTATTGTCTACAATTCACAAACCATGTTTGTTTGAGCCTTTGAAAAAACATGAGAAGTCGTTAAAAGAAGGAGGAAGAAAGATAATCAGAAGCAAGCAACCAAAATAATTATTTCGATTAATATATTAAAGTTGTTTTTCAACATAAACATACGTGGATGAATGATACGTAAAATGACTTTTCATATATTAAAATTATTGAAAGAGACATCAATCTTATGAGTATTTACAATTGGGTACACTTGCTATGCGGACAGTTGCTATGGTTGTACTGTACAGATGCAATCATAGCCCTTTATTTTCATCCAATGGCTATTATTAATTAAGGGTATAGTTGTCAAAAGAAATACTAATATTGGTGAATTTGGTAATAAATCTACATACCATATTCAGATGCTATATTTGTATATTTTGAATTTCTAAAATCTATGAGATATTTAAATTCCCTGCATCGACTAAATCGATTTCCATATAAAGAACGTCCAAATCCGAGTTCATTTGAGAAAATTATAGCCATTTGAAGTTTTGCGATTTTCAGCAACAGAGTATTTACATCTCAATGATAAAGCCTACCCAATTCAATGATGGAGGCTTCACGATTCAGCGACATAGCCTATGTAACCCAGCGACATGGTCTATACAACAAAACATACGCAATAAACTTTGAATTGCTATAACTTTTTCAAATGAACTCGGATTTGAACGTTCTTTATATGAAAATCTATCTACCGATACGAGGATTCTACATATCTTATCAAATTTTAAAAATTCCAAAAAAAAATAGCTCATATAATGACGTCGCTGAAATGAATAGAACTATGTCGTTGAAATGAATACAATTAGTCGTTGAAATGCATAGGCTATGTCGCTGAATTATACATGGTATGTCGCTGAATTGTATGGTCTTTGCCGCTGAGGTATGTATGGTATGTCGATAAAATGTTCTATCCGTGTCGCTGATGCCTTAAAAGTATATAATACTCGTTATTATGAGAATATGCTATTTTTCATTATGAATTTCTGAATCTAATGGAATATTTAGATTTATTGTATTGAGTAAATAAATTTTCCTATAAAGAACATTGAAATCCGAGTTCATATGAGAAAGTTATAGCTATTTGAAATTTATTGCGATTTTCAACGACAGAGCTTGTACAAGTCAGCAACAGGGCCTATAGAATTCAGCGACGGGGATTATATAATTCAGTGACATCACGTAAAGAATTCAACTACGTAACCTATACAACAAAGCCTTCGCAATAAACTTCAAATGGCTTTAACTTTCGCAAATGAACTCGGATTTGGACATTTTATATGAAAATCTATCTACTCGATACGAGAAATCTAAATATTTGAATAGATTTCAGAAATTCCAAGTAGAAAAATAGCAGATTTTTATGTAATGATGTCGCTGAAATGCATAGAACCATGTCGCTAAAATGAATACAATTGTGTAGCTGAAATGAATAGAACCATGTCGCTGAGTTATATGGGCTATGTCGCTGAGTTGTAGAGGTCATATCGCTGAATCGTGTAGGCTCCGTCACTGAGATGTGAATATTGAGTTACTGAAATCGCAATAAACTTCAAATGGCTATAACTTTCTCAAATGTACTCGGATTTTGACGTTCTTTATATGAAAATCTACCTACTCGATGCAATGAATCTAAATCTTCTATCATATTTTAGAAATCCCCCCCCCCCCCCCCAAAAAAAAAATAGCGGATTTGTGGATTATGGAACGAAAAACACAATTCCCTACATATTAAGTATAAAAATAGTTAAATTACAAAACTAACCCTATAATTAATCTAAACCATCAAAATTTATTAATTGATCAATGGCTATAAATGAATGTCCGTATGGCTATAATATCTATACCACAACACAACGCTTCACAATTTATTATACTCCCTCTGTCCCAACTAACATATCTTGTTTAACTTTTGCACATAATCCATTGGACTTTTTTAACCGTCAATATCTCATAATATTCACTTATATCCAATTTAAAATATTGGAGACTTTTAGAAGTGACAGATCCTCTAATAGATAGCAATCCATTCGCTTCCAAATACCCCCTATAATCGTTGGACATTGTGCAGGGAAATAATGTTCAATTTCGAAAGATTATATTCTGAACTATTCATTGAGTAACTTTGACTCGATTTTTTTAAATATAATTATATAAGATAAAATATAGTCAAGAGACATCTTGTTGGATTCCTCATATCGCATATATTTAGAATAGCAAATTTTTATAATTTTTACTTTTATACAATTTAAAATGTCTTAAATTATGCGAAAATATGAAATGTTATACTAAAAAAGATCGGATGGAGTATTAGCAAATCAAATAGTATAACACAACATACTACTCCGTGGTGGGGTTGTAAACGAACTGAATCAAATTGAATACTAAAGTATGTGTTTTGATTTAATAAGTTTTACGAATATTATCTTATCGAATTATTATATAAGGTAATTTAATATTTAATAAAATTAATTTAAATTATTGAACTTAAATATTTTTGAATTATAGATAAATTAATATTTTAATATTATATATCTATATTAATTAGTAAATATAAGCATTATTTTTTTTTTACTGAACATCCTATACTGACTAAGAAAGTGTGGTGGGAGCCCACGCGGCCATGCTAACAAATTAAGTGAGGGAACGATGCCGGATGGGGAAGCTAACCCACAACCTATAGGTTGAAAATTGAGGAATATCGGGATAAGGCTATTAGCGTAAATTCCCATCCCAATATAGTTATTAAAATTAAAACTTTAAATATTTAGCAAAATTAATTTATATATCAAATACCTCTATTCCAATAACAAAATTTGTAATGTGGACATCCCTAGTTCTATCCAGCAGTACCGCAAAATTAATTTATATATCAAATACCTCTATTCCGAAAGTAGACATCCCTAGTTCTATCCAGCAGTACCGCCCATTAATGCTTTGTGATGTGGCCTTCAAAATTATTACTAAAGTGCTCGTTCGCAGATTTCGTCCCATTCTTTGAGAGGTGATTAGTCCCTTTCAATTGGCCTTTTTGCCTGGGCGAGGAACAGCGGACAATGGACTTCTCTTACAGGAGTTAGTTTCGTCTATGGAACAATCACGCTCACAGTGTCATTATGCTATCCTGAAAATTGATTTGGCCAAGGCATATGATACGGTCCGTTGGGATTTTTTATCAGATTGTTTAAGTGATATGGACTTGCCGATGGGTTGTCATCAGTTGATAATGGAGTGTGTCTGATCTTCGAGCTTCTCTATTTTATGGAATGGAGCACCTGTGGGTAATATTCCTGTTGGCCGGGGGTTAAGACAGGGCGACCCCCTTTCGCCATACCTCTTTGTCATAGTTATGGAAAAACTGTCACGAGCTATCATGGAAGAGGTCGGCGCGGGGTCTTGGCATCCTATTCAACTGCTTACTGGCGGCACAGGGATCTCACATTTAGTGTTTGCTGATGACCATATTTTTTGTTCGGCCTTAACAGAGGAGAGTGTGATTTGTATGGCACAGGTGTTGGAAAGATTTGGTACTAGGTCCGGACTTCATATTAATGCTTCCAAGTCGATCGCCATTACGTCGCCTCATGCTACGGCCATGGAAAAAGAATGGCTGCTACGCCACTTGGGTATTCAGATTGGTGCAGACATTGGCAAATATCTTGGTTTTCCCATAATTCAAGGTAGGATGCAGATCGCTCGTTTTGATTTTTTGATAAAGAGAATGGAGAACAAGTTGAGTTCGTGGTCGAGCTTTTTACTCAATAAGGCGGGTAGAGTAACAAAAGCGCGTGCGGTGTTGGCGGCCCTTCCGGTCTACCACATGCAAATTCAGTTGCCGCCGTAGGGTGTTTGTAATAAGGTGGATCGGATTATTCGGCGATGGCTCTGGAAGGGATCGGATGGCCAAGGTATCCACCTCCTCAAGTGGGATCAGGTGGCTCGGCCACGGAAGTTGGGAGGCTTGGGCATTCGGTCTGCTAGGTTGATGAACTTGGCATTGCTTGGTCGACTCATCTGGGATTTATTATTCAACTCGGATAAGTTGTGGGTGCGAGTTCTTCGCGAGAAATATGGTTTAGGCCATGGTCTTTTTCCAAGGTCGCATTATAGGGGCACCAAAGTTTGGAAGATGTTGAATAAGGTGGGAGAAGTTTTCCAGAAAGGTTATGGGGTTCGTATTGGCAATGGGGCAAGTTCGCTTTGGTATGTTCCGTGGTGGAAGGGGGGAAACACTTTCCGAGCAGGTGCCCTACGTCCATTACAACGATGTGCAACTCAAGATTAGGGATGTCATAATTGAGGGACAATGGAAATTGGATGGTTTATACACGATTATTCCTGATCCTATTAAGGACGATTTAAAGAGGACAGCAACTCCGGTACTATCTCTTCATACTCAGGACCTATTACATTGGCAAGGTGAAATGCATGGCCGCTATTCCGTCCGCTCGGGGTATTCTTGGGTGGCAGGCCATAACTCTAGCGAGGTTGGCTGGGCTTGGATGTGGACTTCTAGTATCCCGGAGAAGTACGGGTATTTGCTATGGATGCTTGGGCATGGAATTCTTCCATGTAATGAGTTGAGACACCGGCGTGGAATGGCTTCTTCGCCTTTATGTTCCATTTGTGGTACAGTAGTCGACGATTGGAAACATGCATTATTTCATTGCTATTGGGCAGGCGAAGTGTGGAGGCGTAGCGGGTTGGGTCACGATAATGCCGTCCAGAGCATTGGCCAGTGAGGGGTCCGACATTGGTTAGAATGGAGATTTCGGATGAATGGTGCCTTATTTTTTGCGGTGCTATGGATTGTATGGACGGAACATAATGCTAAGATTTTCAGGGGTTCTCGATTGACCATTGATCAGATTTTGCACCAGACTAAGAGTCTTCATCATACCTTGAGGGTGCATCTCCAGCGACCCTCCATGAGCAGGCCTGCGCGGGCCGTTTGTTGGAAAAACCCGGATGATGAGGGGTGGATTCTCCACACGGACGGTTGTGTAATTAGTGATGAAGCCCGGTCAGGCTTTGGGGCTGTTGTTCGGAGCTCTGCAGGGGCATGGAGAATCGGTTGTTCTGGACAGCTTCGTGAGCGTTCGATCTTGGAGGTTGAATCGTTTGGCGTTGAAATTTGGTCTTGAGTTAGCATTGCATGAGGGGCTGATGCTGAGCCGATGTTACATAGACTCATTGGAGATGGTTAGATTGATCAAGGGGGTTGTGGACGTGTGCCATAGGCTTTGGCCGATCATTTATGATGTTAGGCGTGGCTTGCAAGCTATGGATGGCTGTGGATTACATCATGTGTTTCGGGAGGGCAATCAGGTGGCGGACGCATTGGCTAAACGAGCGGCTAGTCTGGAGGAGTTCTACACGACTTGGGCATTCCCTCCAGACGAACTCTTACTGGTGCTAGAGAAGGATGCTATGGGTACTTCCTACTTGCGAACGTAGAGATTTAAATTTTCTTGCTTTGATTTTTTACTTTTCTTGTTCTTTTCTTTTTCCATTTGCTCGCTTTTTAGGGTGTGTCACAAAAAAAATATACCAAAATTTTGAATAATTCCAAATTTTATTTACCTGCTCAGAAATAGTAAAAAAGAATGGGCGTGAGTAATTTTACTCGTGCTCCATTAGTGGACATAAATGATAAATACAGAGATACAGTGACAGCCAGGAGTGCAGAAAGAGACGGAGAGAGAGAGGGAGAAATGAAAAGATGGTCAAATAATCAAGTTTTGACAGACTTGGTTCCCTCATTTTGACTTGTTAGACACAGCCACCCACCGGCCACCACCCCACCATTCCCCCCTACCCTTCGGGATCTATTCCCATTCCGGCATTCTCCATTCCCATTTCAAAAGAGGAGAGAGAGAGTGAAGAGAGAGGGGAGGGAGAGAGATACTGATTCTCGACCAAAATGATGGAGTAAATATGAGAATGAATTTGCACACCTGCTTTGGAGAATTGACGTTTCTTCCTTCCCCCTCCGACGCACCGTGTCGCCTGCTCAGTTTGATTTGTAAGTTTTCACAAACCCTCTTTTCAAATGTGGCTCAAGTCCACTCGCCATTCCTCACTTTCAATGTTAATTATTCTTGATTAGAATGTGGTTATGCTACTTTCTTCTTCACCTGATTGTTTATTTGAGAGGATTTTCCCAACAGTTCTTTTCACTTTTCTGATGGATTATGACGTGGGTTCTCTTAAAATTTTTACTAATTACTTTGAAAGGGTTTTAGTTTCCTTCCCTAATCTGGGTAGGATTTGTGTAAATGGTTGATTAAAATGGATTTGGTGTTTTTTCAGTGTCATGCCTATGAATGAAAATCTGGTGCTTTAGGGTTAAATGATTCAACAGCTTATATATTGTCAAATGTTATGTGATTAATTAGTGATTTTAGTATATATATTTTGAGTGTGAGAAGGCTAAATAAACTTATATGTATAAAAATTTTCTGAAAATTTTGAAGGGCTCCTCACCAAGCGGGTTATATAAACTGGTTTAAAGGTGTACAAAAATTGTATCAATTAAATGACATGAGAGTGTGCCCTTGGTTCAATCACTTCAATTTGATACAATTGCACCATCCCTCATAATTCTGATGAAAATTTGTTCATTTTCTTTGCTGCTGGCAGGGAGGTAGGAGGTAGTGTTAGGTGCTTCTTCGCATCATTCTAGTGTACCAAGTCTGGCTTGGATACAAAAGACCCTGTGCCACAGGTCACTGCCCCATTCCTTGTTGAGAGTTTTAGTTTGTAAAAGATCCAAGGGAGTTGCTTTTCTGGTTTTTACTGGAGTTATGGCCTCCATATTAGCTTCCGAAACTAGACGCTTGTATTCGTGGTGGTGGGATAGCCACAATACCCCCAAGAACTCAAAGTGGCTCCTCGAAAATCTTACAGGTGGATACCCACTTTCCAGTTTCTTTCGACTTTGTATTTTTGTAATGGCTTTGATATGATGCACTTCGGTGATTTTGATTGTCATCTTTTTTCCGTTATATGCTTGTAATAACAGATATGGATGACAAAGTCAAAAGTATGATTAAGCTCATTGAAGAGGATGCCGATTCATTTGCAAGGAAGGCTGAAATGTACTATAAGAAACGGCCAGAGTTAATGAAAATGGTCGAGGAGTTCTACCGTGCTTACCGTGCATTGGCTGAAAGATATGACTATGCAACAGGGGAACTTCGTCATGCTCATCGCACCTTAGTAAAGGCATTTCCTGACCAAGTACCTTCCGAGCTTATTGAGGATTCACCTGAATCTTCGGCACAAGAAAAGGAGCAAGCAATGCATTTTTTAGATGACTTGCTTCAGAATTTTCGCGGGCTTTCTTCACAAGACATGCATGATGCAATGAAAAGTGGCATTCATAATGAAAATTTGGAAGGAGGCTGTGGAAAAAGGGGTTTGAAAGAATTGTCTGAGATTGAAGTGCAATGCTTAAAGAAAGCCCTTGAAGATATGCAAATTGAAAAGGATGATGTCCTCTTGCAATATCAAAAGTGTCTGCAAAAGCTATCTAAGATGGAGGAAGAACTAAACAAAACGCAGGAGGATTCGGTGAGGTTCAATGAAAATGCCTGCTTGGCGGAAATTGAAGTCCAAACTTTAAAGGAAGCACTTATTCAGTTGGAGACAGAAAAGTATGCCGGATCCTTGAAACAGAAATACTATTTGGATAGGATATCTGATCTGGAGGGTATGGCTTCCCAACTCCAAGAAAATCTCAAAGGTCTTGAGAACAGAACGATTGAATCTGAGGGTCAAGCTCAAAATCTGAAAGATGAAATGTCAAGATTGGAGCTCGAAAAAGAAGAGATGCTTCATTTGTACAACAATTGTATTTCAAAATTATCAGATTTAGAGAGCATAGTCTCTGTTAAGGAGGATGAGATCAGATTGCTTAAAAAGCAAGCAGAAAGAGCTGAAGCTGACGTTTTCGAATTAAAAAGGACTTTAGTGGATCTAAACCAAGAGAAAGAAGCATCAGCGCAACAGTACAATTGCTGCTTGGCAACAATATTAAACCTTGAGAAAGATCTAGCTAGTGCCAAAGATGATGTCAAGCGTCTAAATAATGAGGTCATGGTTGGAAATGCTAAACTCAAGACATTTGAAGGGCAATGTACTCAGTTGGAGTTGTGTAACCAAACACTACGAGTTGAGGCCAATAATCTGGCAAAAAAGATTGCAATGAAAGATCAAGAACTTTTGAAGAAGCAGGGGGAATTGGAAAAACTCGAAAGTTGTCTGCAAGATGAGCATGTGCGTCATTCAAATGCGGAAGCCACTCTACAGAATTTGCAACATTTGCATTCTCAATCCCAGGATGATCAAAGGGCACTAGCATTGGAACTTGAAAACGTACTTCGAATGCTTAAAGATGTGGAAGCTAGCAGAACTGTTTTGAAAGAAGAAATTCATCAGATTCAGGATGAAAATCATTGTTTGAAACAAGTAAAATTGTCTTCAGCTGTTTCTATGGAGAATTTGCAAACTGAAGTACTGAGCCTGAGGGAGATCAAAGAGAAACTTGAAAAGGAAGTTTCCATTCATATGGGGATATGCAATTCCCTTCAGAAGGACATTTTTAGTTTGAAAGAGGAAATTAGCAGCCTAAATAAGAACTATCAGGCTTTAATTGAGCAAGTGGAAGCTGCAGATCTGAACCCAGAATGTGTTGCAACTTCAGTGAGAAGCTTGCAGGCTCAAAACTCGAGGCTGAGAGAAATATGTGAGGAGGGCAGCAATGAGAAAGCAATTATGTTGAAGAAACTAGAAGAAAAGGAAGAAATTTTGAAGAAGACGGTGATTGTAGAAAGCACCCTGTTGGAGTTGAGTGCTGAGCTTGAGAGCTCACATGAGATGGTCAAGAAATTGCAAGAATCTTGCCAGATTCTTCAAGGAGAAAAATCCACTCTCGTTGGTGAGAAGGCTACCCTTTTGTCTCAGTTACAAGCAATAACTGAGAACATGCAAAGATTGTTGGAAAAGAATGCAGTTTTGGAGAATTCGTTTTCTAGTACAAAGGTTGAGCTTGAAGGTTTGAGAGAAAAATCAAAGGGATTGGAGGAGATCTGCGAACTACTTAAGAATGAAAGGTTGTATCTTCTGGCTGAAAGGGATTCATGGGTTTCTAAGTTGAAAAATGAGGAAGTAAAACTGGAAAACATGGAGAAACGGTATATTGGATTGGAGGAAAGATATGCTAGCCTACAGAAGGAGAAGGAAGCCATGCATTGCCATGTAGATAAACTAGAGGTTGCTCTGGGTCTTGAGAAGCAAGAACGAACAAGCTCTCAGGAACGAAGTGAGACCAGGTTAGCCGGGCTTGAAAATCAGATTCATCTCCTGCAAGAAGAAAATAGGTGGAAAAAGAAGGAATCTGAGGAGGAACTTGAGAATTCTTTAAAAGCTCAGTTTGAGCTTTCTGTCTTGCAGAAATTCATGAAAGATATGGAAGAAAAAAATTATTCTCTTATCATTGAGTGCCAGAAGCATGTTGAGGCATCCAAATTGGCTGAGAGGCTCATCTCTGAGCTAGAGAGTGAAAGTCTTGAACGGCAGGTTGAATTTGAACTCTTGTTAGATGAAATTGAAAGGCTGAGGTTGGGTATATACCAAATTTTTAGGTGCCTCGAAACTGCCTCTGGTTATGCTCCTCTGGGCAAGGTTGAAAATGAGCGAGCTTTTGTATGTCATATTCTGGAAACTATTGAAATGATGAAATGCCGTGTTTCTGAATATGAGGATGAAAAGCAACAGCTCATAGTAGAGAACTCTGTTCTTCTTACTCTACTTCAGCAGTTGGAGTCGAAGGGAATGGATATTGTGTCGCAGAAGGTGCATTTGGAGCAAGAGTTCAGAGTCATGGCTGAAAAGCTTGTTATTGTAAGAAACGAAAAGGATGAGCTCCAGGATTTGAATCAACAACTGAAATCAGAAGTGCGCTACAATCGTCAAGAGGCCCTTGTACTGGAGGCAGAATTGGACACTCTCAGTGCTAAACAAGTTGACTTGCAAAGAGGTTATAATGCATTACAGGAAATATATTCTCAGGTAAACCTGCAAAACACATCTTTGCTAGAGAAATTTGCAGGGCTAGAGGAGGAGAAAAGCTTTGCAGATCAGGAGTACGATGTTGCTCTCCTGGAATTGTTGGCAAGTTCTAACCAACTTGAAGCTCTAAGGATTTTTGGTGCAGAGAAAGTTGCTGAGCTTAAGGTGCTTCTTGAAGATCTGGATGGACAGCACGAGGTCAACAAAAGTCTTGAAAAGGAAGTAAAGGCTTTGAGGGAGGAACTAGATTTGCAACATGCTCACGGTTTGGTCCTTAAAGATGCCATTCGTACCTTAGAGAACAAAATACAAGAGATGAGAACATGTAATGTTCAGATGAATGAGGACTTGCAAGAAAGTAAGAATAAATTAATTCTTACAGAAGCGAAGCTCCTGGATACTGAAATGAAGCTTGAAGCTGCTGAAGAATCGAACTCAATGTTGTCAAGAACAGTTTTTGACCTGAAAAATGAACTCAACGACTCAGAAGAGATAAGAGAAAATCTTGAAATTGATTTGATTCATTTGACAAGAGATAATCACCTTCAGAAGGAGGAGATTCAGAGCCTTCAGATCACAAACAAAAAATTGGATTCTGAACTCGGCCATCTTCAACGCGAAGTAGAAGAAAATGTGATGAGAGAGCTATCTCTAAATACGGAGCTTCAGGAAATGAACAATGAATTCGAAGTCTATGAATCCGAAGCATCAACATTTTGCTTTGATCTTCAAGTCTCATCCATCCAGGAAGTTTTGTTGAAAAATAAGGTGCAGGAACTTACTGGAGTATGTAAAGGTCTCGAGAACGATCGGGCTTCAAAAATTTCTGAGCTCGAAGAAATGAAAGAAAAAATGTGCTCCATGGAGAATGAAATTAGTGGGTTGAAATCCCAGTTGTCTGCATATGCTCCAGTGGTAGCTTCCCTACGAGATGAATTCTTGGACCTCCAGGTTAATGTGCTACTTCCGAATAAGCTTAAATCAGAACCAAAGGTATTATTGTTATTTATCAAATCTCTCTGTACGTGTAATCAAATTGTTTAAGTTTGACAGTGATGCCTAATTACACATATTTTGTCTTTGCAGTCTTGGGAGGCAGGTGCTTATCCTGGTATTGATTCTTCTCAAACCCTTCCAGGAGATCATTCACTTGTCAGCTTGAAAGAATTGCAGATGAGAGTTAGGGAAGTCCGAAAGATGATGGAAGAGACAAAGAAACCCTTTTTGCTGCCAAGTTCAAATTCCAGCAGCATAGAAGTTCCTTCATTGGGTAAGAACTACTCTGGCAGAGATAAGCATGAGCGAAGCAGGAAGAAAGGGCAGGCAAACGGGCTCAACAATTCTCCCAAGTTGCAGAAAAGTAAAAGCAAAGCTTCCGATGCCAGAAATGGATTGATAATGAAAGACATTCCTCTTGACCATGTATCTGATAGCTTGCGAGACCTGACAAAAAGAGGCGGCGTGGGATTGGATGATTTCATGTTTGAAATGTGGGAAACTGTGGAGGATTCCAATAAGATGCAAATAATAGAGGAGGCACTTGATACGCCGTCGTACAAAAAAAGTGTGTTGTATGATGAATTTGAAAGTGTTGATGGGACCGGTGAGTCTGAGCATTCCTTCACCTTTCCAGACATCGAGAAAGAATTGTGGGTGGATTGTAAGGTGGACTTGCCACCAATAAAAGCGGAGCCCAATCGAGACGTCTCTGACAAAAGGATCATGGAAAGGCTGGCCTCTGATGCCAAGAAACTTGAAAACCTACAGGAAACATTGGATGTCTTGAAAGAGAAATGGGAGAGCAACAAGAAGACTAAAAAGGCTAAGAATGTTGAATCAGAAATGGTAAACGAGAAGTTGTTGGAAGTTGAGGACACTCTGATACAACTCATGGATTTGAACGGTCAACTGGTGAATCACATCGAGCTGTGTCCTCAAGATGATGACATGTCATCACCACGGATGAAAGAGACTGTCCAAACGTGGAGGATGAAAGTTATGGAACAAGCAGATAAAGGGGCAGAACGCATTGGACGTCTACAGTTGGAGCTTCAGAAACTTCAGTTCAACCTGTTGAAACTCATGGACGATAAGAAGTTGAAGGGGAAACACCGATTTTTCCAGGACAGAAGCATTATTTTGAGGGACTTTGTTTACATTGGCAGGAAAAACAGCACCAGGCGACGCAAGAAGAGCCCAAACTTTTGTTTTAAACAATCGACTAGCACGAGAGTTGATGGCCTGTGAGTCGTATTATTGTGTGTATGGAGTATG
Source organism: Hygrophila difformis (assembly GCA_030278955.1). Lineage (NCBI taxonomy): Eukaryota > Viridiplantae > Streptophyta > Magnoliopsida > Lamiales > Acanthaceae > Hygrophila > Hygrophila difformis. The sequence goes on along the minus strand of JAOANR010000014.1, from coordinate 33,493,965 downwards.
TTGTTGATAGGCTTATTTCTTGCTCTAGGTGAACGCTAATCTAAATCAGATGTCAGACACCCTATGTTTCATGCCTCTTGAAATGTTGTAAACTGTTGGTGTTTTATTTAGCAGCTTGGTAATAGAGTAGTATTTAAGTAATTCCTTTGTTGGATTACTCTGTGTTTATTGCATTGATATGTTTATTTTGCAGTATTCTGTGTCCATATTGTTGAGTCATGTAAATTTGTAGGAAGTTCACAACCGATGATTGAACTTAGAGGATTGAACTTCTGGTTGTACTGTTTTCATTTCGGGCATCGCTATGGGAAAGAGACCGAAGTTCGAGAAGACCCCAACGGCTCTTTTGCTGAAATGGGAGGAGGCATACTAACGTATCTTTCTTGCAGGAAAACTCCCACATTTCAGGAATAGAGCTGGTACTCTAAACCCTGGATTATCCCAACGGCTATTTCCCTAATTGGCAAAATTATTCAAATGTGCCTGTGGGATCCTTGGTTTATGAGAGGGGTTTCGGCATTCTGAGAGACAGAGTTACAACGATCAGATTAAGACAAAAATACTCTCAAGAGCGTCGAGCCTCAAGTGAAAAGAAAGAGCCCTAACTGATTAAGCAGCGTTCGTGTGAATCGACTCAATCTGTGGCTGCGAGAATCAGTGTTCGACTTGGACGAGAAAGCGTGCAACTGAGTTGATCCTTTCCTTGGTGCGTCTGCAACCATTGAAGGAGGCTGTCCAAGCGACTTTGGGGATTGTTGTTCCAATCGACTCCGTCGCTCTGTAGGAAGTGCGTTCTCTGACGTCATCAAGGAGGACTCAAAGTGGGAAGCTTTGAGGGGTTGCAATAGGTGGAGATACCTAGTCAGAAGCTGGGAAAGTTCCTGATCAACCAACCTATCTCCTGGAAGTCCTGAAGAGGAAGCGCTGTCCGAGTTCTACTTATGTGTATGGTTGTGAACCATGGTTGAACCACATGTGTATGGTTGTGAACCATGGTTGAACCACATAGTAAAACTCTCTCCTGGATTGGTATCCCCCAGATGTAGGCCGAAGGCCGAACTGAGTCAACAACCCTTGTGTCTCTATTTACTCTTTATGCTTGTTGCTTGCTTATCTTTCTGCTGTGCATGTGTTTTCTGGTCAAGCATCTTACATTGGTTGTTTGATTCTGTGTGTTCATTGTGATAGACTGAACCCTTTCATTGAACTGTGTATAAAGAGTACATCTTGTGGTTGCTGGGAACCTAATAAGTGGTATCAGAGCTACACTCTTCCGAGAGAGATCCCTACTACAAGATGAGTCAAAGGTGGAACTACACGCAACCTCCCTTGCTGGATGGTACCAACTTTGCCTTCTGGAAGAACAAGATGCGAACCTTCCTCATGTCCATTGATGACTTGGCTTGGAATGCTGTGAATGTCAAGTATGTGGTACCAACTGTGACAGCTGATGGTGTGACCAAAGAGAAGAACATCAGTGAATGGAGTGCCACTGAGAAATCCCTGTCCAACATGAACTCCAAGGCTCTGCACGCCATCTTTAGTGCAGTCACTGATGACCAATATTTTCTCATCTCCAACTGCACCACTGCCTTTGAAGCATGGGAAATATTGGTTAACTCTCATGAAGGTTCTGCCTCTGTAAGAAAATCCAAACTTATTGTTATTGATGCTCAATTTCATAAACTTTGCATGGATGAAAATGAATCTGTCAATAGTTTCTTTAGTAGAGTACGTACCTTAACCAACCAAGCCCAACAACTTGGTAAGACCTACTCCACACAGGAGATAGTTACTAAAATTGTAGGTACTCTACCTGAGAGATTCAATGCCAAGATTGCTGCTCTGGAGCTTCAAGAAAACTTTGCTACTATAGGTGTGGATGAGTTAATGGGTATTCTGCAATCTTGGGAAATGAGCCATTGCAAGAAGTTCTCTGGGAAGTCTGTTTCCTTCAAGGCTGAGACCAAATCTCAGACTGCCCCTGCTGCTGAGGGCTCAGGCCTCACCTCTGATGATGAGGACCTTGCCTTGCTGTCCAAACAAGTTGCTCGTATCCTCAGAAACAAGAGATCTAAGGAGTTTGGAAATCGAAGGGGTGAAAGCTCCACTAGCAGCAAGCCTGACAAGAGGAGAAGTGACAAACATACCAAGAAACCCTCTCAAGAATCATCTGACTCAAAAGGGACTCAGTGTTTTGAATGTAAGGGGTATGGTCATGTTCGAGCTGATTGTGCCAATCTCAAGAACAAGTCCTCTGGGCATAAGAAATCCTACCATGTCACTCTCAGTGATGATGATGAATCCAACTCCAATGAGGGTGGAGATGAGGTCGGAGTAGCTTTTGTCTGTCCCTGGGATGATGCATCCGAATCTGAGTCTGAAACAGGTATTTCCTCGTCCGGTGTCAATATTGTTTCCTCTGATGCTGCTGCTTCCACCTCCTACAGGGATGACAACCAAAGGATTGAAGCACTCAGCAACATGTATGACGAGTCAAATCTCAGGTTGGAACAGACACTTGATGAACTAGAAGGTGCCCTTCTTGACCTAACCATATCCAGGCAGGAGATTGCATATCTCAACAATGAACTCGATGAGCTGGTTGCCAAGCACTATGTCCAAGGTGAGGAGGCCAGAGAATATCTGAAAGAGCTCAACAAATACAAAGATGAATACTTTGAGCAGTGGAGAGCTCTTAAGGATGCTGAACGCAGAAGAGATGAATTGGAGTATCTTGCTGCTCACTTGCAACCTGCCAACATGGAGTACTGTGTCCAGATTGATGAACTCGCAGTTGAGCTTGGTGAACATATGAAAGCAAAAAGAGAGCTGACAGAGCAAGTTGGTGAGCTCACCACCCAACGGGACAATTTTCAACTCCAAGTGGTCAATCTCACTGAACAACTTACAGACCTGAAGGTTGTGAATGGAGCTCTCATTGAGCAAGTTTCCTCACTTGGTGATAACAAAGTAGAGCTTGAAGAATCTATTGCCAAACTGACTGCTCAAGTCCAAGATCTCACCTCTAAAGTCACCAAATCTGAGGACTTAGCAAACAGGCTAAACAAAGGAAAGGACGTTCTTCAAGAAATCCTTTCTGCCTCCAAAGTCCATGGAGATAGGAGAGGAATTGGCTTTGTGAAAGAAAGCAGCTCGTCCGCTCCAAGGACCTTTGTCAAAGAAGGGAGTAGCAGTTCTGCCACCTCAGGAAAGGATTCTGAGGACTCTCCAAAACCTGACAGGAGATCCAAATCCAAGAAAATCAGAAGGAAGATTCCTCCAGCTGTTCCTCTTGAATGTGCCTATTGCAAGTCATATGGTCACAAAACTGAAACTTGTAGGCTACTCTCCAGAGATGCTTTTTCAGGAAGGCCAATGATCTGGCCCAGCGAAGATATCAAGAGAAAGATATCAAGGAGAGAATGGAAAATCAAATGCAACATGCTGTGCAGCATGGCCTTCCATTCTACATCCAAGAGCGGGAAGAAGACCTGCTGGTATTTTGACAGCGGCTGTTCCAGACACATGACTGGGAACAAGGAGCTTCTTAGTAACTACCATGAAGTTGATGGAGGATTTGTCGTTTTTGGAGATGGCAATAAAGGAAAGGTGGTTGGTCAAGGGTCTATTACCGAAGATGGATTTTTTGGCCTCAAAACTGTCTACCATGTGGAAGGTCTTTGTGCGAACCTGATAAGCATCAGTCACCTCTGTGACAACAAGTTGAAAGTCCTGTTTGATGAAGATAGCTGTATAGTGCTCGACTCAAATTACAAGTGCATCACCAAAGGTCAGAGATCCAATAATGACTGTTATATGCTCTCACAATCTTGTCTCCTTGTTGAAAGTACAGGTTCTCTTCAAACCCAACTGTGGCATGAACGACTGGGTCACCTGAACTTTAAGGACCTAATTAAACTGAGTCGTACTGGAGCTATCAAGGGTCTACCCACTCTGAGTAAACCTGAGGAAAGGATATGTGACAACTGCATGAAGAACAAGCAACATAAAGCCACTCACAAGTCCATTGATCAAAATGGGACTTCCCAATGCATTGAATTGGTTCATATGGATCTTTTTGGACCCACTGATGTAAAGAGCTTGGGAGGTAAGAGTTATGTTCTTGTCTGTGTTGATGACTTTTCACGCTACACTTGGGTATCCTTTCTCAGGGAAAAGAGTGAAGCACTCAAAGCATTCATCAAACTGTGCAATCAACTGTCAAACGAGAAGGACTGCAAAATCAAGAGGATTCGAAGTGACCATGGTGGTGAATTTGAAAACCATGCCTTTGAAGAATTCTGCAGTAATGCTGGGATCAAGCACGAGTTCTCTGCACCTCGAACTCCTCAACAAAATGGTGTTGTGGAAAGGAAGAATAGGACCATTCAAGAAATGGCAAGGGTCATGCTAAATGCTAAAGGAGTTCCTCAATACTTGTGGGCTGAAGCGGTTCATACAGCTTGCCATGTCATTAACCGTGTCCATCTGAGAGCCAAAACTAAGAAAACTTCATATGAACTCTGGACTGGTAAAAAGACTACTCTTTCATATTTTCACATTTTTGGAAACAAATGCTTTGTTGTGAATGACAGGGAGCATGTGGGAAAATTCCAAGAGAAAAGTGAAGAAGGAGTCTTCATGGGATACTCTTCTACCAGCAAGGCCTACAGAGTCTACCTGCCCTCCTCTAGGAAAGTGATTGAGTCAGCCAACGTGGTTATTGAAGATAAGCCAAGCCTCTTGTCTGAAACCATTCCAGATATCTCTGCTCAAGAAATTATCAATCTTCAGTCAGACTCGTCTGAGTCACCTTCTCCAGGAAAGGATGATCAGAGTTCAGTCCATTCTACTGAACTGAACCCCCTGCTGACCTGTCCTCCCTCTGGAAAGAAAGTTCACAAGAACCATGATGAAGTAGACATCATTGGTGACATTAATGAAGGGAGAAGAACCAGAGCCAAGAAGAAGATTGACTACAGGGAGCTGGCTGGGCTTCATTGCTTCACTTCCAGAATCGAGCCAAAGAAAGTAGAAGAAGCTCTGTCGGATGAGCACTGGGTGTCTGCTATGCAAGAGGAGCTTCAACAATTCTCCAGGAACCATGTGTGGGATCTTGTGGAAAGGCCAGCTGATGTTAATGTGATAGGAACCAAATGGATATTTAAGAACAAATCAGATGAGAATGGTAACATCACAAGAAACAAGGCGCGGCTCGTTGCTCAGGGATATACTCAAATCGAAGGGATAGACTTCAGTGAAACCTTTGCTCCAGTAGCTAGGTTGGAAGCCATCAGACTTCTGATTGCAGTGGCATGTTCCTTTGAGTTCAAATTGTATCAAATGGATGTGAAGAGTGCCTTTCTTAATGGGTATCTGAAAGAAGAAGCTTATGTTGAACAACCCAAGGGGTTTGAAGATCCACACTATCCAGATCATGTTTATAGGCTCAACAAAGCTCTCTATGGCCTCAAGCAAGCCCCCAGGGCATGGTATGAAAGATTATCAAGCTATCTGTTGGAGCATGGATATGAAAGAGGAAGTGCTGATCAGACAATGTTCATCAAGAAGGAATCTAAGGGTTTTATTGTTGCTCAGATCTATGTTGATGACATAGTGTTTGGATCAACATCTCACATTCTTAAGGATGAGTTTATTAAGATTATGAGCAATGAATTCGAGATGAGCCTTGTAGGGGAGCTGACCTATTTTCTTGGCCTTCAGATCACTCAAAAGAAGGAAGGAATCTTTGTCAACCAGTCCAAATATGCCAAAGAGTTGGTCAAGAAGTTTGGAATGGAGTCAAGTAAAGCGGTCAGAACACCCATTGGGACAGATGACAAGATCAGTCTTGATCCCACTGGTGTCAGTGTTGACTCTAAGCTATATAGAAGCATCATCGGGAGCTTACTCTATCTAGCAGCCAGCAGACCTGACATAAGCTTTGCCGTAGGAGTGTGTGCAAGATATCAAGCTAATCCGAAGGAATCTCATCTACATGCTGCCAAAAGGATTATCAAGTACATCTCTGGAACTGCTAATCTGGGAATATGGTATTCTAAGGATTCCAACCTTCAACTTATTGGGTACAGTGATGCTGATTGGGCTGGATGTGTAGATGATCGCAAAAGCACTACGGGTGGTTGTTTCTATGTTGGAACAAATCTGGTAAGCTGGTACAGCAAGAAGCAGAGTTCAATCTCATTGTCCACTGCAGAGGCTGAATACCTTGCTGCGGGAAGCTGCTGCGCCCAACTCCTATGGATGAGACAGATGCTTAAGGATTATGGTGTGGAGCAGAAAGAACTGATTTTAATGTGTGACAACATGAGTGCTATTAGCATTGCTAAGAATCCAGTACAGCATAGCCGGACGAAACACATTGATATTAGACATCATTACATCAGGGAGCTGGTTGAAGACAAAGTGGTGTCCATTCAACACGTTGGAACTGATCTTCAACATGCGGATATTTTCACCAAGGCTCTAAATAGTGATCGCTTTGAATCGCTCAGAAGAGACCTTGGACTTTGCAACCTGATATGAGCTATGGCACTCGGGTCTCCCCTCAGTACAAATGGGTTAAATTTCTAAACTCAACTTTTGTCAATAGATTTTATTCACTAACACTTTGTTGGGTGCAGAAATTATGTTTTATAGGGGGAGACCATGGCCCAAAGACCGGACAAATAAGCCCAACAAAAATTATTTATATTGTCCGGCCCAAAAGGCCCAGTGGAGTATTATGATGACTCTAGGAGTCTATGGCGGGAAGGGTCATATCAAAACGTCTTGGTTTTGATTCTCTCTGCAATTCCTGCCACAGCACTTCAGAGAAGCTCAATCGTTTTACTTGGTTTTCGTCCATTTTCTTCTCATATCTGTTTGTGGGTGCCTTGAGTTTTATCTATTGCAGCTACCATGGTTCAAACCAGAGGATCGAAGGGCTCCAACTCTGGAGAAAAGGCACCTCAGGGTCCCAAGAACCCTAAATCGACGAAAGGAAGTTCTATGGCCAAAAAGAAACTGGAGTTGACAGAGACAACTGCAAATGCCGCTCAAGCTCCTGGTGTAACTGATCCTTTGGACATCAGAAATGAGCTTCGAGAGTCGGGCGTGGCAGTTGAGGGGGAGACAACCGTCGCCGGTGGTTCGTCCGCACTACCCACGTCTCAGGCAGTTAAACCCTCGACGGTTGCTGGAGCCACTGCTTCAAAAGGGATTGTCGACTCGCTTTCCAAAGACAAACCCTCCATGGATTCTCCGACAAACCTGAAGTTATTGGCCTCTACCGCCTCTGGGAGTCCCAAACCGAAGAAGTCTACCAAGAAAGGTAAAAAGGCCTCAAAGAAAACCTCTACCACCTCTAATGTCTCTGTTGCAGGTACCCCTAACCCTCAGAGTACCAGTGGGGATGAGGATCAAACTCAGTCAGATGCCCTAGCCGAGTTAGCCCCAGTCACGGCCTCTCTCATGAAGCAGAAGAGTACTGATTCTCCCAAGCCCGCTTTTCCTGTGCAAGAATTGCCTCAGACAAAGAAAGCTTCTAAATCTGTACCAAAGGCCAAGGGATCCTCGACTCAGAATGAAGCAATAGCTGCTGTGCCTCTGAAGATTATCAAGCCTGTGTTTCAGCCCTCTGACATCCCTCAGGGCACTGCTGCTGCTACCGTGAAAGCATCTACTGCATCATCTAAAGCCAAGAAGCCTCTCAAACCTTCCGAGAAGCCCAAGTCTGTGGAAACCTCAGAGAATCAGCCTCAGCAAGTGTCACCTTCTCCAACTCAGCAAGGAGAGCCCAAGCAATCTGAAGCTTCTCAAGAGTCCACCGCTGTTGAGAATCTCTCTGCTGCCTCCAAATCACCACAACAGGAACCGACTCATGATCCCTCCAAAGTGTTGGAGACTGTTGAGGAAGAACGAGGTGATTCTGGAGAAGATGAATCCGAAGAAGAGTCTGAAGGACGCAGTGAAGAAGAAGGATCGAGTGCTGAAGAGCCTGAAGTACCAACTGGCATTGGATCTAAAGTAGCTCCAGTCCCCATTCCTAAAGTCCACAAGGAGAAAGATTCAGACAGTGAGTTCAACGCGGAGGATGAACCTAGTGGCGAGAATGACAGTTCTACCAGTTCAGAAGAGGAGGAAGAAGTAGCACCAGCTGGAGGTCCTGAGACTGCAAAGGATGTGCCTCAACCCAGTCAGTCTGTCAGCAAAGGGAAACGAATTCGAGATGCTGATGAGAACCCTGAACTCAGGAAGAAATCCAAGCTTGACATCAAAGGACCATCCTCCTCCAAGCCCAAGAAGCGAGAAGTCCTTGATGCTGATCTAGCTCACTCCAAGTTGTTCTATTATGCAGCAAGTGAGTCCTACTTCTCAAAGGTCCTATCCAAGAAGAAGTTTCGCCAAGAATACACCTACTGTGGAGGAAAGTATGTGGAGCTTGGATGGACTAAATATCTTGATGAAAGAGGACTACTGGGATGGGCTACCCTGGTCAGAAGCTACAAGCCTGAGCTTGTCTTACAGTTTTATGCTAATCTGAGAAAGGACGTGATCACTTCTGGGACGCCTTGGTTCAACAAGAATTACACTTGTGGAGTGCTCTACGACATCTCAGCTGCCAAGATCAACTCTGTGTTGGAACTGCCAGAGGTCGATTTTGATGAAATTCTGAAGAAAGGGGTATCCTTTGACAGCAACCAGGTCGCCCATGCCATCACCAAGACCAAGATTAAGAAGATGCCAGGAAGAGGAGTCCAGCCTAAGAATCTCACTCAGAAGTTCTATATGCTGTACAAGTTCTGTGCCTCCAATGTGATGCCCACTGGAAATCACTCCCTGGTGACTCGAGAAATGTGCCATTTGATCTATGCTATTGATCAAAAAGTGCCAATCAACTTTGGACAGTTGGTGCTGTCCCAGATGGTCAACATTGCTGAGTCTTTGTCCTCTGATCAAAGGACCTTGATTCCCTATCCTGGGCTTATTCACAAGTATCTCAAATCCTTGAGGATTCGTGGTAACAATGCTGCTCCAAAGGAAAAGATCTTTGAATTTGTCCTCTCCCAGAAACTTCAGGCCAAGGTTCCAGACATACCTGGTGCAGATGGAGCTTTAAGCAATCAAAGTGCACTGTCTAGGGCCAAAGAGATTTTGAACCAGGCCCGTGACCGCTTCAGAGGACTGCGAGCCATCATCCAACAAGAGGAGAACAGGATTGATCAGGCCCTAGCTCTCCTGCCTGACTATTGGTCTGACAATGCGGCTGATGAATCTGGCGAAGGAGATGCACAAGAAGAGGGAGCTGATTCGGGTGATGATGGGGACTCAGATTGACTTTTGCCAAGGAAGCTGATCCAGAGGGGGAGTAAGCAAATTGCAGCTGCTTTTGGAACCCTGGATGTTTGGTATAATCTTTCTAACCCTATCTTTTTAAATATCTATTTCTTTGGATTAGTACTTTTGCTGTGCTTTGGACTATTTTGTGGACTATGCTGGTGTGTTTGTTTACACCTTGTCTATGGGACATAATGGATGTGTGAACTGATTATCTTTTGTTCCATTTAGTAGATGAATATTTCCCCTACTTTTATTGTGTACAAGCTCTGTTGGTTCTGTCTGCTATTCCTTTATGTAAAGAGCTTACCATATGGGAAATATGTCCTAGTGTGTTGTTGTGTTCATCATCGGTTTGCAATTTGTAATAGCTGGCTCACTTCCTGCCAAATTGGGGGAGATTGTTGAGTCATGTAAATTTGTAGGAAGTTCACAACCGATGATTGAACTTAGAGGATTGAACTTCTGGTTGTACTGTTTTCATTTCGGGCATCGCTATGGGAAAGAGACCGAAGTTCGAGAAGACCCCAACGGCTCTTTTGCTGAAATGGGAGGAGGCATACTAACGTATCTTTCTTGCAGGAAAACTCCCCCATTTCAGGAATAGAGCTGGTACTCTAAACCCTGGATTATCCCAACGGCTATTTCCCTAATTGGCAAAATTATTCAAATGTGCCTGTGGGATCCTTGGTTTATGAGAGGGGTTTCGGCATTCTGAGAGACAGAGTTACAACGATCAGATTAAGACAAAAATACTCTCAAGAGCGTCGAGCCTCAAGTGAAAAGAAAGAGCCCTAACTGATTAAGCAGCGTTCGTGTGAATCGACTCAATCTGTGGCTGCGAGAATCAGTGTTCGACTTGGACGAGAAAGCGTGCAACTGAGTTGATCCTTTCCTTGGTGCGTCTGCAACCATTGAAGGAGGCTGTCCAAGCGACTTTGGGGATTGTTGTTCCAATCGACTCCGTCGCTCTATAGGAAGTGCGTTCTCTGACGTCTTCAAGGAGGACTCAAAGTGGGAAGCTTTGAGGGGTTGCAATAGGTGGAGATACCTAGTCAGAAGCTGGGAAAGTTCCTGATCAACCAACCTATCTCCTGGAAGTCCTGAAGAGGAAGCGCTGTCCGAGTTCTACTTATGTGTATGGTTGTGAACCATGGTTGAACCACATAGTAAAACTCTCTCCTGGATTGGTATCCCCCAGATGTAGGCCGAAGGCCGAACTGGGTCAACAACCCTTGTGTCTCTATTTACTCTTTATGCTTGTTGCTTGCTTATCTTTCCGCTGTGCATGTGTTTTCTGGTCAAGCATCTTACATTGGTTGTTTGATTCTGTGTGTTCATTGTGATAGACTGAACCCTTTCATTGAACTGTGCATAAAGAGTACATCTTGTGGTTGCTGGGAACCTAACACATATGTCCCTATTTTGTGTCCCTTTGCAGTCGCTCCAAGTTTCTTCAGACTGATATTTCAAATCTTCAATTTCCAAATTAAGTCCTGAGTACTGCTATCAGTTTTTCCATTAAGTGCATTATTTGTTTCCTCAAATTTTTCTTCCAATTTGCAAATTTTGCAGTAAGGTCTTGATTCATTTTAAGCATGTTCGTGTTCAAAACTTTTAAGAAAGCCCTTGCTGACATTACCTGCCATCTCAGAAAATAAAAATATAGATATAAAGGTTAGAAAATAAAAACAAAGAGAAACAAAATTAGTTACGGTGGCAGTTCACTCAAATCTCAACTTTGGTGTTTGGGGTCCTGGGTTCAAATACAATTCAGTTTATCTAGATGAGTCAACCACGATGTATATGGAGGATTGGCAATCAGATCAAAATGCAACAGCCCCATTCAAACAAGAACGCACAGAATTGTGTGTGATATGCAATACTCCCTCCGTTTTTAAAAAATTTTAACATTTCTGCATTTCACGTTATCCGATGCACATTTTTAATGCTTAATATCTCAAATTGTGTAAAAGTAAAAATTATAAAAATTTGATATAATAAAACTACGCGATTAGACGAATCTAACAAGATCTCACTTGACTATGTTTTATCTTGTATAACTGTGTTAAAAATTTGAATCAAAGTTACTTAGTGAATAATAATAACTATGCAAATGTTACAATTTTTAACAAACGGAGGGAGTATAAAATAACGTATGTTTTAGTTCAATTGTTATCAATTAATTCAATCTATCACTTTTGGTTAAAATCAACACTTGAAATATATATATATATATATATATACTAGTGCTTGTTAGGAACGGGCGATGCCCTTCGTTTGGAATGATTGTTAAAAAGGATGTTATGAGATAATATGCAATACGAATAGTTTGAGCAAGTAAATATTGGCGGGCTACGCCTCATGTTTAGAATAATTGATAAAATGGTTAATGCTATGAGGTAGTATGGAATTTGAAATGATATGAATTTTGTTTAGATAGTGATGAGAAAAAATTGGGATTTGGATCAAAATTAGCTGAAGTTGTGGTTTTATTTTGCTAGTTGGATTAAAACACCTTTAATTTGGGAGTATACTCATTTGTTTCTTGATTATCTTTTTAACCTTTCTTAGAAGACTCATGGAAGCTTGTTGAACTTGATTCTCTTTTTTACATTCCTTACAAGTTACAATACACATGGAAATACTTAGATTCTGAAGTTAAATATTATTCAATTGCAAGGAAATTTGCAGTGTAAAATAGTTTAAAATTTACAAGATGAATTCAAAAGCAATTCCAAATCAATAGTGGCAGCAACATAAGTTTAAAATTCAAAATTGACCACACACAAAATAAGCAATTAAATTATCTATAAATCAAATGCAATCGAGACAATGATTGTACACAAACAGGTACTAACAATAAAAATGACAGCCGCAATTCACGACTCCAATTTAAAGCCTTCAAATCAGAGAGCCTAAGCGAAAAAACGTGTTCATGTCACTTGTGAAATTTAATTTTGTGTTAGAAATGAAAATGAAAATGCATATTATACAAAAAGGAAATGAAAATGCTTTACACTGAAAACCAAACATAAAAATAAAGGAACTGGTAACGTCAGTAGGGCAACAAAACTCTAGAAGATATTCAAACGTTTTACTATATATATCAACCTAAAAATGTCTGATATAACTTCAGCTTCAAAATAAACACTCCAAAAAGATCACACAGTGCCTTTAAAACCATCTCAACAAAGGTTTATACATATACATGCAAAATCCATTTCCACAGCAGCACACCAATTTTCAAGAACTAAAAGAGATGAATTCATTTCAAACTTTAATCAATCAAAGAGCGTTTACTTAAGGCATTAATAGTAGTGATCATGTAATTAAGAGATGAATTCATCACAGATAACCAGTGATCATAATATTCCTAATGGAAATAGTCAAAATATTGAGAAAAGAGAACTGCACACGAAATTTTCAGTCATTTACCATCCAACTAATTTAATGGTAATCATTTCAAAACCATCACAAATCCGAATCCTACAAACCAGGCTTGGAATTTGCTTCAGGCCAAAATGATACAACAAAAATATATACTATATCTAAAAGAAAGTGTAAGCTGGGTGCAATCAAATCTGCTGTAGAAATGAATAGAGGAAAGAAATACAATGCTATTCTGTCTACATGCAGAATTTGAATGGTTGAATCCTTTTGTTCAATCGCAACACTTGGTCTTGTTCCACCTGTAATAATTGAGTAATTTGGTTTCGAATTTGTTGATTCTGATCCTCATAAACATGACAAGTTCTTCGCTCGTTCATAATAGTAATTCAAGCAGGATGATGCCCCGAAACAACCAAATCAATGAGAGATGAAAAAGTAATAATGGAACGCAACACCACTGGACACAGGAACTTGAGAAGTTGTAAACCTGGATGAACAAAAAAGTAATTATGAGAACACACATAGATGAAATTAGTTTTATTCATGAGCCGACAACCATGATTGCCTATTCAATAATGGTTCTATAGTTCGAACATGCTAAATATATGTGATTTTTAGGGTAAAACAGAAACACACACACAAGAACGGGGAAAAAAGAAACAAAATAAAAAAGGTTGTGTAATCTCTTCTGACTTATGTTGTATGCGATTTGTCAATGCAAAAAGTGGTCAGATAAGTCATCCGGTAATTTTTTTTTTAAAAAAAAATGTGCAACAAATTAATGGGACCTTAGACATGGTTTAGATATTTTTAAATTTAAAAATAATAGATTAGTATAGGAACAAAAACTTATAAAGAACATATGTATTTTGATAACTTTAATAAGACAGTAAACCTTACACAGGCAAATGGAAGAAGAAGACGACGATGCTAGCGACAATCAACCCCCAATCAACCCCCCACTGGTACCTGCAATGAGAAAGTAGAAGTTAATCACAGATATTATTGATGAAAAACTTAAAGTACACATGCTCATATGACAGGGAGCCAACCTACTTTAAAAATAATTCTATCATGTGTTCGACAGCACCCAAGCGAATGAACCGGTTTTCAGCTGGCTCACTGCACACAAAGAGCAAAATAAACTTGATAATCTGAGATCCATCATCTTATTCAATTGGATTGGATCGAAAAAACCCAGAATAAAGCAAAAACGCAAACGAAAATTCGGTCTCCCCCAACGCCGAACCCACTCCACAATTAGTACAGAAATCATAGCTCATTATATAAACAAATGGCGTTATAAATATACATGGAAAAAACTACAGAAGAATAAAATTCTTAAATGACTATTGCAAGATTTGCATGGGTTGAGACGAATCAAACCATGAAGCCGAAGGAAATGGGGAAACTGGGAAGAAGCTCAGACGGAATGCTTAGCTGGCTTTCAAAAAGCTGAAAAGGTCGCATGCCAAAAACATAACTGTTCTATGACCAGCAGCACCCCTTAACAAATCGAAACTAAGTTTTCCCCACAAAAAATTTGGGTCTCTTCATCAATCTCGAACAAAGAGAAGCCTTAATTCTTTGGAAAAGCAATTCACAGAATAAGTTAAACCCTTTAAATGCTTCACTTAAAGGCAGTATTCGATTAAACTTAAAGGAAGCGGGAACAAGCAATCTAAAAACACCCCAACAAAACCTAAAACTCCGTTTCGCAATCCCACAATTCACATCAGAATGAATCCAAGAATTCAATTCGCGATAAACAATTTCTATATAAATAAGAAAAGATTTGAAATTTAAAAAACAACTGAATGGCCAAATATAAATATTCCAATAGCAGGTCAACATCAAACGATAAAATTGAACCAAATTGGAAATGCATCATTTGACAGGGGACTTTTTACGAAAAAAATGGTTTCTTGAATTAAAATGAAGAAAGAATCAATGACAACAGACGAACCAAAAAGTTGGAAACCCAACACTAAAATCCAAGGCTAGATTATAACACAATTTGTTCAGCTCACCGGTCCATGAACATCAGTCGGTGATTCCCTAAACGTACTATCATATCTCTCACCCTAAAAAGTTCAAGAAAAAGAACAATCATAACTTGAAAACTTGTCACCATAGAAAAAATTAAGGAAGCAAGTACAATATAAAATTAAATAAAAACATGTATGACTGACTCATTCCCATCATAAAAAGGCCATTCTATAAAGAGGATTTTTTGCTCCAGAAATAGACGACGCAGGGGCATAAATATCTTTGTCTTCCAAATGGCTTTCACATTTTTCATTCATAACTACACCTTGTGCGTAAGACTCTTCAATTTTATCCTTATCTGGTTCACATGGAACAAGAATTATCAACTAGACTTCACATGGAACAAGAATCATCAAATTTAACATCAACGTAAAGAGCTCAAAACAATCAAAACATACATGTAACATCTCTATGAGAACTTTTCAAAATTCTGCATCATCACAAATGTCAGATTTGCTCTATTGGACCCAATAAATAGTTAACACAACTTGTTCTTAAGGAAAAAGTTAATTCTGATTTTCTCCTTACCTCTGTTTAATTGGCCTATTTTCAATAGGTACTATTTGATGGACCTGTCTTCTAATTTTTCATTTTAGGAAGGACTTTCGCAATGAAGCTATGAGTTGAAATTTTAAGAGTGTATTGGATCCTATAAAATCTTTAGCTGACATTGATAAAATATTTATATAGCCTACGTTTGGTAGAAATGTTAAGAATAAAACATATTCAACAAATTCATAAAATCCTAAGGAGGATCTCTACTCAAGAGTTCACAAACTTGGTCCCTACATCATTTTAGGAAAGGAGCATCATACCTTGTTGATACCACTTTATCATATTCCAACCTCGTTTTAAATTCTGTTTCCAAGGAGATACCCACTTTATATTTTGATCCAAGGGGTCAAGGTCATTCCCAGCAAACAAGAAACATAAATGTAAAACTTAGCCACAAGAAAAGTTTAGTGTGTGAGATGATCAGCGGATAAAAAGAAAAGACCCAATTATCATGAAAACCAAAAGTCAGCATCGGAATGATTTTAGAACCTGAAATAGGGAAAGAACAAACTGGGTTTGCGCATAATGATAAGTAAGTGGCATTAAAGATGTTCAGCAAGTTATTAGTCCTCCATGCAGTAGCAAGAACTTCTAAACTACAGCTACTCCTCAGCGAGAATAATAGAAAATACAGTAAATTATAAAGGTTCAAAAACTATTACCCAAATCTTGTGACTCAGCTGCATTTTACAGCTGTAGATATTTGTGCTTCTCGAGAATAGGTTGCATGAGCCGCGGCCGCCTGCTTTCCTCTTTAATTTTCTCAAGATCTTCTTCCTGCTCTTCAAGTTGCACTGCAACCTCTTCTTGATATTCTTCTTGTGAGTTGCCTTCTCTGAGATACGCAATACATGAAAATATTTATTTATGTATATATTCAAAGAGTACAAAGAAAGGATGAGATGAAAACATCTCCAAATTAAACTAATTTTCATAAGATGCAATATACCTCTCAATGTCATAGGTATTCAATACCTCTTTATTTTTTGAGGTAAAATTTTCCAAATCACCTCTCCGAGGTTTTCCTTTTTTATAATCCTCATCTTTGTCACAATCATCATCCTTGTCAAAATGCACATGGTACAAAAATCGGTACAAATAACCAATTAAACTACATTACTAAGATGGAACACAGGGCAATGTATAAATAAATTTGACATTCCAGATGCAGTAACAATTACTTTACATCTATCAATCCCCAACATAACCACTCAAAACATACACCAAATAATTAACCAAACACAAACTCAATTCCATACAACATGAATCGAACAACAACAAATCCTCCATTTGGGAATCAAAGCCAAAAAAAAAAAAAAATATGACCAAAAACAAGGTCTCGAAAAGAATTGGAGGAATATGGGTGAACAAGTTACAGTGATTTTCGTTGTTGGGCTTCGATATGTGGAAGGTTTCCGACTATCACTCTGTGAGTCCCCCTCTCTGTTGTTGCCTCCGTCTGCGCGAACCTGCTCCCGTTCCCTTCCCCCTTGGTACTCCAAACCATTGTGCATTGTAACCTAGCCCCGCCGCCGTCCTCAGTCATTGCCCTTCCGGCTTCTTCGTTGGTCGTCGCCCGCCTTCCCCATAGTGTCTTCAGGGAGGAAAGGTGAGGCCAGCGAGGGCGATCGAAGGCCGAGGAGGAGAAGGCGACGGGCGACGCCAGCGCAGAAGACGGAGGCCTAGTGGGCGCCGGAATGAACGCGGACCTCGCCACCATGATGGGATGGGTGGCTGTTTACCCAATTTTTGGGAGGAGAAAGACACAGAACGGAGAGACAGAGAATGAAATTGTGACGAGGAGCAGGGTTGGGGAGGAAAAGAAATAGCACAAACGGGCCGGGCCACCACAATCTTCAGAGCTGATAAATGCCAATGGAAGTAAATACAAAGAAAGAGCAAGGCCAAAATGTGGGTGGCCATATCACATGAAATGGCTATTGGGACTTATATATAATGATATAAATTCACAAAACATAAAAAACTGAAAC